>JAECUM010009486.1:0-32042 GCA_016617855.1 Megalonaias nervosa | reverse complement strand
CATACATACATACATACATACATACATACATACATACATACATACATACATAGACAAATGCCTATATGTAGGGTAACATTATGAAGGAAACAATTTTGTATCTAATAATTTATCATCAAAATTATAACTGCATTAGACCTACCCATGTCAATCGGATTGAATCCCTTAATAAACATTTCAGCATTGTAAGTGGATCGAGCTTGTATTGCAATAGCGCGATTAAAGTTCTTAAACACAAATCGGACTTTCAGCATTTTTACGTGACCATATATGAGCTCGAAAATACTCCAGGGTCATTATTGCAAGCAGCTTGACCTATTTTAACTGTTTATTTAATTTTGCCCGTTGTAAAGGTGGGAACAATGCAAAAAAAGCATATTGCCACGTCCTTATATGAGTTTTCACAATCTCAGCGAATTCTTCCAGGAAATTTATTGCTGCTATCAGTTTGTTTACTTTGCTGTTTTAAAGGAGGGGACAATGCAAAGAAAGCATATTGGCACGTCCTTCTATGAGTTTACACAATCTCACCGAATTCTTCTAAGAATATATATGCTGTTATCGGAGGCCACATAATATAACTCAAGTGTTTAATGTATTACTTTCTGTCATTCTACCCTGGTGTAAGATATGTTTACTGCCATGGTAGCTGCGAAGCACGTTTTTACCAAATAACTACAATACTGTGGAGGTAGGAAAGGCAGCACAGAACATGTCTAATATAAAGCTGAGAGACATTTGAAAAGAAAAATGGGGAATTATTTTGCAACACAAGATTTCTGGTAACTAAAACGAATAATTAACGAAATCTCAAAACATATATTCAATAATCCATAAAGAGTGCTTCGCACACAAATCACACGATCGTCGATTCCCTGACCTGAATTTCACGGAACAAAGTTATGTTGAAGGCATTGTCATAGGGCGATTAAAAACTATGATATGGGTATCAGAAATGCAGATGATAAACCAGTTCTTACCATTACGATAAACATTCCAGTTTACACTCTTCTATGAAGCTTAAAAACAATCAAATGATGTGATGCATTCAGTTAGAAGCATTAATTTTGCAGTCGCTGAGGGCATAATCTGCATCTAATAGTTGGGATGAAGATATGGTCATAGTGCAGAAGCATTTTAGCATTTATGACAAGTGGTCAATCAGAATATGGAGATTTTGCCTTATATTTAAAGTGAAAGAAAACTACAGTTGATCTGATGTATATTAGACCCAGACATTAATGATTACTGAGACCTCGTGAAGTTTGCAATAGATATTAATTTTCTTCACGAAAAATTGATTGCTTCAATAATATATGCACTGCCAGCTCCAACATATCTACTGTTGATCGCACCTTTCCGGTGGCCTAGTGGTTAATAAGTCCGCCTCGGATGAGGCCAGTCCCGGGTTCGAACCCAGGCCGAGTCATACCAAAGACTTTTAAAAATTTATACTAGCAGCTATCGCATTAAGCGCTCAGCATTAAGAGGTTAGTATCAGGACTGGTTGGTCTGATTTCAGGATAATGTGACTGGGTGGGACATGATGCTACATGTAGGGGGCATGATACACTGGTGCTTGTCATCACTATAAACTGCCACATTGAAGACATAATAGCAATATCACTGAACAATTGTTAAAGCTACGCCGAAAATCCAAATTTCACGCACACACTGTCGACCCGCCCTTTTAATATTGAAGCAATTACTCAAAAATCAAACAGACCTTCTATATCATTAGTCGTTAATGTCCACTGACATTTATTTTCGCTTGACTTATTTGTGGGCAGTGTTGCGATCTCGTTATGAAATTAAGGGATATTACCTCTTAAGAAAATAAATAAATACATGAATAACTCGACGGCTATAAGGTCTGAATGACTTTATGAAGGTAATGTCTGGCCTTTCATGATTTTCGGCACACACTGGACAATGCATAATCTAAATTTAATAGAATAATAATAATAATAATAATAATAATGAGGACTTTGTATAGCGTATAATCTTTAGAAGCTCTAAGCGCTTTACAACATTTGACAACACCATAAACAGGATGGATTAATTCGATGACCTTATCGGAAATCCGCGAACCATCATTGATAACAGCGTGGATATGATTAAATGATCCAAGTTTTATACATTAAATAGGCATAACAATGAAGCGTCCGACGCGGTCTGTGTTAATTAGGATGTTACTTAGGGTGGATGGCAATCATTCGTAATGGTAGCAAACATTTGAAAAGTGTAAGAAAAGAAATTTCATTCAAAGTGTGCCCATGACGCATGGTGAATTGGCGGACCGGCCTGGTACATAATCTAGACCCAGGTGAATGTAATACTCTTGTCAAAATTCATCTGCGACAGGTTTCAAATATAAAAAAGATCTTGATGGGTTTTTAAACGAATATGCGTTGTCACTCAACTTAGGACACTGCAATGTTAAATACTGCGGATATTTACAGATTTCGTCATAGATTAGGATATAAATAAAGTACATATTTAAAACAAAATAATTTCCTGGTTAACCGCCCCATTTCTCTCAAACACCTATGACGTATGCTTAAATGAATGTTCAAAATGTATCTTGTACTTGAAATAATGCAAAATTGAATCAATGAATTATAGAAAATAGGATACAAGTTATAGATATGTCGATGTTCTATTGCTTTTAATTTCCTAAGTCACGTCCTTCAAATGTGGATTTTGTTCATTAACTCTGAGAGCGTCTCTTTGTGCAAAATTTATGCAGTGTTTCTACTTATGCAAATGTACAGAAGCATCAACGATATATATACCAGGGAGTAGAGATTCTGCTTTCCAGTTCAGGGTATGAGAAACTACACTTGCAAGTAATCTTTCATTGAAAAAGAATAATTTAAATATAAACGTTGTGTTCGCCTGACAGCATTGAAGTACAGAAACTGCATAATGAATGCAAGCATTTCGTTCTACTTTAGCCAGAAATCGTGATTATCAGTGTAGCAGTGACAGACTGGTGACATTATCTACCAATCCCTCCCTTAGCCTATTCTACGTCTAACAATACCAGCTGTGGTTTAGTCCCATGCAAATCGCAGAATGCCCAAGATGTGTGGCTTAGTGATCCACCTGAACAAATTGATTGGACGGTTTGCTTTTGATTGTTTCAAGTTCACCACATTTATGTCGCCAATAGCATACACCCTGCAATCAGCAACAAAAGACCTGCACAAATATGCAGCGAACATGTTCAAGAATGATTTCAGGAACTTTGGGTCTAAAATACGTTCCATTTCCAAACAGAGCTTAATTTATATACGTGTTGGTGCTAGTCAATTGGCACTGGCGCCGATTCCGTTTCTAATATATAAGATATTCGTCCTGTGGAATCATATCACAGCTGTCTAGACGAGTAATAGCTTCAATAACATCTTCGAAATAATTAAACGGTAAGCCTTTTCATTCCAAGATTTTTTGTCTGTATATAATCTTTCCGAAGACTGGTTTAGTAACAGTTTGCAGGTATATATATATATATATATATATATATATATATATATATATATATATATATATATATATATATATATATATATATATATATATATATATATATATATATATATATTAGATAGCTCTGATAATACAACTTATGTCCGATTCAAACTAACAAGATACCAAATAAATTGCAATATCTTTTGAAATGGCAATCTAATATTTTGCTGTGAAGCTTTTGCGCATGCAAGTTTAAAAAATAAATTCAATCATAGTCGATCTCTTTTTCTTATGACACAGCTGCATAATTTATTTCGACAATCATTTATCTTGAGTAAATTCATTATTTCGTAACTATTTGATGTGACTCTTTCCCTTCCTAACGATTTCCTTTTGCTTGTTCTTGCTGAAAGAGTTGTATGAATTCTAACAAATCAAATATTTAGTATTCAATATTTTCTAAAAGTACAGTTTAATTTTAAATCTCCAAATAACCACTACTACTTTTAATACTACCCAGAGTATGGGATCTCAGTTTTTAGATATCGTTTGACGTTTTACTCGTGGCCTACTCCAATCCTGGTAGACTATAGCGTTTGCCACGGGACCCGAACCTAACTCACATAAACTATAACCAATAGCATGACAAAAGTGCCATTAAGACCAACCATATAACCAACTATCACTACTGCCACTGCTTCAACTGCAACTACTATTACCCTACCAGAACTATTATTGCTCGAGTTGTTATTGCCTATATCAATCAAAAAGTATACGTATTATATATGTATCGAATAAACTGAATCACGGTAAAGGAGAAACATGCGCTTTTAAATAGATTCTTAAAGTTCAAATATTAGACAGTTTGCTAAGAGTTGTGATCATATTGTGTAATATTGGCTCATTAATTTGTCTAATTATTAAAATAGTGATGCAATATGAATTATAATATCATTTCCTTCAGCTTCTATTATCTCAAATATACAAGACCAAATACTGTGTTAACTTTTTTCTTCACTAATTCTGTTTCTAGCCTATTTCAACAAGCTATGCCTACAATATGTCATTGCATTAGTATTTTTCTTTACACTCAATCATTCTAAGGTATCAGCAATGACAAATCAAGACCAAGTGCCAATGTTTTCTCAAAATTGTACCTCATACTGGGCAGCATTAGTATTATATTTAGCGTTGGAGACAAAAACAAAATGAATTTCTTCCTCAGTTTAGATGAGTACACCAATGGAAACAGTTCTACGATTGTAAAGGGAGTTTAAAGAATACTAAAACTGAGGAAATCTTCAAATTTTCCTCTCGTGAAGAAATATGACATTTCGAAGGGAATATACAATGTAATAGATAAATGTTACGCCTTGGTTTCTACTGATGGCTGACTTAATAATGTACTGTTACTAAACAAATAATAAGACTGATATTACACAATCTTATATGAATATTGAAATTACGGCCAAAAAACGGTTATTTTGTTCCTGATAAACAGGAATGTGCTTAGTCTATGATAGAAAGATAAGGGTACTACTAAAACTTATACAAATATATAGGCTACCCCTTCTACCTTAATTATTACTGTTATGTATGCATGTATGTATGTATGTATGTATGTATGTATGTGTGCATGTGTGTGCGTGTCTGCCTGCCTGCCTGTATGCATGTATGTATGTATGCATGCATGCATGCATGTACGTTCGTACGTACGTATGTATGTATGTATGTATATATGTATGTGTGCCTATGTATGTATGTATGTACGTATGTATGTATGTATGTATGTATGTATGTGGATTTGTAACTTAGCTTAAAAAATTTGAGCCATATATATGGTCTTGAGGTAAGTAAGAAACAAAGCGAAAATCAATAATTTGTCTCTTTTAATTAAAAAATAATTAATTTCCATAGAATACAAAGATAAATTTAAAACGGAACTTACAGTATTGTAAATCAAATTCTTAACAGTAATGCAAATTTATATCAAATCTCCAAAACTAAATAGTATTTCAAATTAACTCCAGTTGAGTTCCGAATAAATTCAGATAGCGAATGTGCTTATGTACCAGGATATTAGTATTAATATGCAAAGAGTTTTGATCTATTAAAATGATATAATTCTAAATGTCATTGAATGAATTAACAATGATTTCAAGATATTACGTACTTTTATAGGCAAAGAGTAATTTGTAATCCCAATGAATAAGTTTTATAAATAAATGAAATCATACCAAATGAACGCAACTGGATTCCACTCACACTGATGTCAAGATATGAAATGAATAATTCTGCAGTAAACATCAATTATCTAAAAAGCTAAGACCAATAATATAATCAGGATGACGGCAACTTTCCTAGCAAATTCATAAGCAACTCGGTTCTAGAACATTCGTAACTTCTAATATCTACTAAAAAGAAACGACCGTGAACTCAACATCAGTAATCATTTTTTTTTTATTTCTAAGCAAAAGTTATCGTAATCTATAAACTGAAGTCACACAAAAATATTAGCTATGTATTATGCTGTTAACAGCAAGAATACAAAGAAGACTTGAGTAGTCAGGTAGGCCACTATCCTCAATACAGACCAATGTGAATCACACAATATATATATATATATATATATATATATATATATATATATATATATATATATATATATATATATATATATATATATATATATATAACAATTTGTACGCAGTTTTTGGATCTTAGTCCATCTAGGTCTTTGCGTTTATTGTAAACAATTTCTTCAAGCCTGCAATGTTTGTTTCGAACTATAAATGAATGCTGCTAATAACATGCTGGGAATCATTCGCATGAGTTCTGAAGATTAATTTTAACAAATTTAAAGACAAAAGAATTCAAGAAGACATTGCGTAAAAACTGAGTAAAGCAAATGTGTGTTCTTTACCAACATGTAATGGATGTGTAGCTCGGCTCAGCCAATATTTGGGAATAATGGATATAGCAGATTACCGTTCCGTTCTAGGCACGCGCCAATCCAAATCGAGGCATAACAATCAATGAGCAGACGGATCGCTGTTCTGATCTATTTACTCTAGTGTTATAAAGACACACAATCTGACAGGATATACAACTGAAAATGGTGTCTAACACCGTAATTACTTGAGATTTCTTTCACAGGTGCCTGAAGGGAATGCTAGGCAACGCTGCTGTGGGCTGCGCATCCGCATCGCTGGTACTCAGCATAATATCCATTGCTTTGCCATTTGGGTTTACTATGAGCCTCCTTTTGGTTTAGGGAAAATCTACTATGGATTATGGACCTCATGTGGGAGCTCAGCTTTGACGGGGACAGAATGTGCCAGCTTTATAATTGGTATGTAGTTATGTATATATGCACTCATGAATATAGGTTCAAGGCACCTTATCTTAATCCTGGCTATTCAGTGCCGAGAAAGTTTAAGCATCATCAGACAGATAGACAAAAAAGGATAACAGAATAAAATAAAGAAGAAAAAAACCTTGAAATACAAATCACAGTATTCTTACAATCATAGCTCTTCAGAAATATCAAAGGCCTTATTAGCTGGAACGTCATCACATTATACATCACACATCAATGGGGCTGCATGTATTATATCGCTTCGTACAACAAGTGGGAAGGCTCATCAGGGCGGAAGAACGCGTAATTTTGAAAATTATAGCATGAAGAAATGACTCTTTTATACCTGCACACTTAACTATACAACGCCAGATGTGAAACTTTTAAGGTATGTGTCATACGTATTTCAAAAGAAAAGCGATTTTTAAAAATTTGTTCGGGAGTTAATTATTAACCTGGATGTGGTTGCACATTTACCGTGGTGAAAGACATGTTATCTTAGACATGTGATGCTTAGTAAAAAGTTTAGATGAACTATTAAAGAAACCAAGAACTCCACAAATATGTTATAGCATGGCCATGCTACAATGCTTCAGATCCATTTAAAATAATTAAACAATCGGTAAAGTTAATGGTATTAATAAATGTAAAAAATTAGCATCTACTTTCCATATTGATGTAATGGTACTATCCATGGTATGATTCGAATGACCACGTGCTACTGTGCGCAAAGTAGATGTTAAAAATTACATAGAGAAGGATAAAAGTTAAAACTAGCTCTCTTTCTCATCCTAACAAGTGTACTGCCAGAGACGTAAAAAAGTCAAATACATTGCACCTTCTTTTCATGTGTTTGTAGATATAGATTCATATTCACTGTTGCTTGCACAGTATGTGGCCTGGGTGGTGATATAAGTAACTCTCTCTCTCTCTCTCTCTCTCTCTCTCACACACACACACACACACACACACACACACACACACACACACACAGAGCCTTATGAAACTTAAACGTTTCGTAAAACTTACGAGAAAATACACAAACTACTATTTGATCAATGCATGTCTGCCCTGATCTTTCCAAAAATACAAATGCAAATTAAGTCCAAGGATTATGATTAAAGCAGTTTTGAATCAATATTAGCAAACAATTAGTTTCTCTTTATTTTTTGGTGTTGTTTGCTATTGGAAACTTTATGTTCTGCAAGGTACCAGGATGGCAGAGTGGTCTAAAGCGCTCGCCTTTACCGATAACTGCCATCTTATCCCTGTCTGCGCAGGTACGAGTCTCAGGATTGGTCACATAGGGGTGTGTGAGAAACCTTCCAGTAGCTTGTTCTTACCAGGACTTCCCTACTTCTTCCTCCACCAAGTACAATGGCCACAATGTATAGCCTATCTTTCGGCACATACAACTTTCTTCAAATATCAAAATAACTTATTTGAGTTCATGCATTATAGATGTTTAAGTTACAGATTTTTAGTTTCTTAACTGAAGACATTTCACATTAAGAATACATATAAATTTCTCAAATATGTTTTTTGTTTTCTATTGTAAAACAAAAATTAGTTCCTGACTATTTCTCAGCTGTCAGAGCCTTAGAGATACTGGGGCTCCTACTTATGGCTTGTGCTGGAATAATCGGCACCCTCAAGTTGTCCGCCATGAAGGAGAATCAAATATTTCCACTTGTCGCAGGAGGACTAGCGATCTTAGCCGGTAAATAAAGAAATATGTTGAGCGTGATCATGCGTACGGTTCATGTTTATAACATATAATCATGAACTTGTTTGATCAATTTATACAGTTTTCGTAATACCTTGAACTATTTGATCTGTCTATCCTTCTATGTTGAACAACGGATGGATGAAGAAATAATGAATGTACGGAAGAGTAGATGTCTCTGTGTTTAAGTCAATCTGTCTTTATGATACCCAATAGTGTAGAGAAAAGAGACGTTTCAAATGAGCACAAGAACACAGAGACCAGACAACGCCATCGAAATTACAACTTGCGAAATAAAGCATTAAGAATTTCAAAGGAATTTGCGTGCACGCAGCAGTTCTCTCTCTCTCTCTCTCTCTCTCTCTCTCTCTCTCTCTCTCTCTCTCTCTCTCTCTCTCTCTCTCTGTGTGTATAACAGAGCATTCACATGTTTTTAACGTGGTGTTATGCATTTAACGCTCAGGTGGCATGACAGGATTTTTTTTTTTATATCATTTCCGTCATAGTTTGCTGATATGTCACAGGGAAACAAACCTTGGATCTGTAAGTGTTTCCGAAGAAAATCAAAATGACTTTCAAAAAGTGGTACATGTATTAGATTTTATTTCCACCTGAATTTCAGGGAAAAATAAAACAGTATACACATTAGTTTGCTTCATTTTTCTCTTTACATTGTTCTCACTCATCACCATGATTATTTTCGACCAGATAGAAAACGACAAGTAATGTAAAGTTGGCACCGCGATGTTTGCAATCTCACAAATATATATATATATATATATATATATATATATATATATATATATATATATATATATATATATATATATATATATATATATATATATATATATATATATATATATATATATTCACCTTTGCATTCCTTATCATGAAAAAGGATTTATTTGATGCGTCAGTTATTTAGCATTTTTATAATGTATAGCCAGTCTGTTATCTTAGTTTAAATTATTTTTGTAGCTTATCGAACAAACCCTAATGTGTGTATTTCTTCTATATCTACTAAAGTACATGAACTATCCTTAACATATCAATTTTAACATTTTAGTTTTATTTTATTCTACCTATATTTTAAGTGTAGATGTTTCCGTTGTATATGAAAACCTAATTTTCTTTATATAACTCTGTGTAGGCTAAGACTGAGAATTGTTTTGATAAATGGGGTTTTAAAATAAAATGATCCTATCATTAAACAGTGAATTAAAAAATAGACTTGCATGTATTATATGACGATAAAGAATGTGAATATATAAATGGTGTATCCGTGTTTGACTGAGAGCACATTTTCATATCAGAAATCAGGCTTGAATAAAGTTGAAGATATCATTTAAAAAACATAAACTTAAATACATAAGCGCGCAGATAGATTAAGTAAAGATCTAGTCGCATAAGAAAAAAAAATACATGCTGCAAGAGATTTCTTTGTTTTGTTATGCCGAAAATAAATGGAATAAATCCAGCTTGATAGTGAATTTTTTTTTTTTTTCTAATTTAAATATGGAAATATAGAAAGAATTAAAGGCAAAACGAAAATGAATGTGGTTATATAGCGCATAAACATAAATACAAAACATGCGATGTCCAAAATGAAATGAACTCATCCCTCACGCGCATCAGCATATCATGAGGTCAATAGTTTCTTCATGGATCAAAACACTGACTCTAAAAATCCAAAGTAGTGAGTGGGGACAATATAGCAACAATGGGACTTCTACGTTAAAATAGTGAGTTTGCCCTATGGCGACAAGGGGAATTAAACATGGGGAATTTTAACATGGGTGGTACTATAGAGCGACAAGGGGAATTGAACAGAGGTGATGTCTCGGTTCTGGACACTGGCAACAATGTTGCAAGTGGCTGACCTCAATGGGGCGGAACAATGTGGCAAGGGGCTGACCTGAATACGCACTACTCTAGGGACAATTAGAGACATAGACATAAATAAATAGACATAAGTCACAACACAGATTTATGAAAATAAGTCTATCACACCAAAAATCGACAAACATATTTAAGGCAAGAGAGAATAAATATATTTTCGATATCTTTTTTGTTAACACCATTCAGTTAAGAGAGAGGGCATCGCAGAGATCTTCTCTTTTTCAAACTTCGACTGACCTCTTGGCCGTAGGTTAAGACTTGCCTTGTGTCTCTCCACATAGATCATTCGTTTCCAAAGGGCTGTATCAGTCATCTTGGTGATAGCCCATGATGATCTGACATACATGGGATAGTCCGGGTTAAACAGCATCGACGAGAGGAGGGTAGTCGATTCTACGTTAGTCCACATCTTGTGACGAGAACAGATCAAGGGGATGAGGTGAACTGTGGTTATTAATAGTGGAAGAGCGGATCGAAACGGATTGAGTTCTATCACCAATCGGTACAAGCGATACAATATTCAGTCACACTTCGGAGTATGTCTTCAAATTCGAAGAAAACTACCTGTGACGTCACATTCCCTATGTAGTTGTGCTAGCGTCTGTGCGCAGTGAATCAATGCGGCAGAGTTAAAACATGACAGAAACTAAGAAGACGATGAATTGGGGTGCACCGGCTGTGGAGACGATGAGTGACGGCATAGCAGCGGCTACCAAAGCAAGCAAAGTCCTGCTTCCAGAAAGGAACGATTTTAATTGGGATTTAGTGGATCATCACTCTTCTTCACAAGAATTGTTCCGGTACCAGTACATTCGCTGTCTTCTTTTTTGCCGTTCGTCGAAGATTTTAAACAGAGACAGAAAGAAGAATTGGACAAATTTTTGCAGCACCGGAAAGAAGCAGAACAAGCCTATTTCATGCAACAACAACAGCGAGAAGAAGAAGAGGCAAGAAGAAAAGGACAGGAAGAAGAAGCAGAGAAGAAACAAGGTCTAGGAGAGAAAAATGACTATGAAAGTGAAACGGTGATGGTACTCTTAAACATTTTGGCAGAGTTAAGGAGTCTGAAGCAAATGTATCAGACTGCTTTAATAAGACCCAAGAGAAAAAGAACTTCCGGAGCCAAAGAGGCCAACCCTGTCTACACACCTACTAAGCCTGAGATACCAACACTAGTGATCTCTACCACCCATCTCTCTCGAAAATGTTTGCCAAAATCAATAAAAACCTCAAATCTCTTTATTCTCTATGATTTACGTGTGTGAGTGCTTGAGTGTAGGTCCTTATTATGGCAATCAAAACCAAGAGACATTTCCGTTTTTCTGTCTGGTATATTCTTCGGTACAAATTTACAATCTAATTTCAAAACACATCACTTTAAAAAGTTCATAGACTTCTTCTTTGTCCATTCATTGTCTCCTTTATTCAATTTCTTGAATGTTACGTGTTTTTTCTCTTCTTCCTCACTTTCTTCTCGTCTTATTTTCTTCTCTTTCTTCTCTTTCTGGACTTGTCTTGGTTCTTCCTTTTCGGAGGGTAACTCTTCTTCTTGTTCGAAACCCCTCTCTCACTTCTGTTCATGTTTTTTTCTTAGGGCAGTTTGAGGACCAGTGTCCTTTTTCTTGACAATAATAACAGGTATCTTGACCTTTGTCTCCTTTGACGCTTGTTCTGATTTGACGTTGTGGACCCTTCAGAAGACAAATTCCCTTTCTTCTGACAGATACAGCAAGTATCGTGACCTTTATCTCGAAAGGAGGGGGAGCAGTCAGTCGGGTTCTCAGAAGAAAACCTTCGTGTGACACCTCGCAAAGCTCTGATCAGATGTTCGATCTGAGTTGGCTCTTCCATCGTTCTGGTAGGATTGAGAGTAAAATGAAAACTCTGAGGAAGGCACTGACCCTTTATATAGGGCAGACACTGACATTGCATTTATATATAGGGGACAATTGCATGTAAAATGTAGTCATCTGACCTTTTACGATCAGGATGAAACGATCGCATCATTTCCTGAAGAAAGGAGAAGAAAGTGAGAGGCACAAACGTGACCTATCGCCTCACACAGTAGCTGAAGTCTTGGCTCAAATCCATGCTAGCGATTTTGAAGATGACATGAGTGAGCCAGAATCCAGACCCAATGAGTCTACGTCAAACCAAAGTCCACCAACATTAACACCTGAAAACTATTATCACATTCGTGAGACGGATAAACGCTCCTCTAGAAACTTTAGAACTACGTCCTACACTTACACAGTGAAGTTTATAGATTTCAAGTCAGACCTACTGCTGCAGAAAGCAGATGGGTTGATCACCGATGTGTGGGATTCTTTGTTAACCACACTGCAACGGCAATGTCTAGCCAACAAAGACGATCTCTTGACACTTGCCATTTATTACGACAGTCTGAAGTCCCCCGTTTGGATCGAGTTTAGCAGGCCATCAGAACTGACATCTTCCAAAGTCATTGACAAATTTAACACGTACAGCAGTCGAACGACAAGTTTCACATCACCGATGGAAAAGCAACACTGTACATGGCCCACGTTTCTCTTCCCAAAGGGACCGGACAATGAAGAAAAGTGTTATTGGTGGACAACCTTCGTAGCATCAAGCGTAGCCTCGTCCAAATTAACAATCCTCAAGACAAGACGTGTTTAGCCTGTGCCATCGTCGTAGGACGAACGTATCCAAACAAGAACGACAGGGCAGAATGAAAAAGAGCCTAGAAAATTATTCAACGATCGGACCGAACCAAGCAAAAATGAGAAGCGGAACTCCTGTTAAAACAGGCTGTCCTATCCAAAGATACACCCTGTGGCATTCCTGAAATGCAAAAATTGCAAGACGTCTTGGCTCTACGCTACATCTTGAAAGTACACCCTCAAGATATATGTGGACCTTTGTTGTTTCGAGGCAAACATTTCGAAGACGGAATATACATTCAAGTCCATCATCACGATGTACATTTAGATCGCCGGATTCCTGGGATAAGGTTGTTATTTTGAGAAATGTGGCTATGTGTGGATCGAAATGCCAGAGTTGTTTTGGCCTCTAAACCCTGTCTTTACGAAGGACAAAAACGAGCGCATTGCTCAACTTCACAGCTTACTTTTGTCAGCCCTGCCTGTTACCAACAACATATGAAGACGCAAGGTTCACAACAGAAAAATGCTTGTCATCTCCTGAAATGTTGTTGTGGACAAGTCCCACGTGCCAATAGTGTCAAGGCACACCTATGTCCAGGAAGGAAACGATGTCACATTTGTCGCCAAATCGTGGACTTGGAACACGAATGCTACATTCAAAAATACCAGCCCTAACAGGAGGATGAAGAAGATGACCATACAAAAGTCAATTTCATCTTTTTTGATTTCGAATACATGGAAGAGACCGGCATTCACATTCTAATTTCTGCGTGGCTCACCGAGCTTGGGAGAAGTGCATCCAAGAACCGATCTTTTGCCATTGTCCCCACAAGCAAAGTTCCGAATGTCCTAAAGTCAGCTTGAACGGAGCCAAAATTATTTTCATACAAGTGGCACAAGTGCAGTTTAAATATTCGATGAGTTACTTGGCCATGACATTGAGAAAAATGTCTAAAACGTTTGGAATGGCAGAAATGAAAAAAGATCATTTTCCGCACTTTCCAATACCGAAGCGAATCAACATGCAGTTCTACCCCATTTGCCTGATGCTCACTTCTACGACCCAACAACATGCGCACCGAACAACGAGAAGCTTTCTCCGCTTGATGCTATTCTCACGCCTAATACCCATTCTACTTTCAGGAAGATATGTCAAAGTATTGTCGACCCGACGTGGATATTTTACGGCTATGCTGTGGAAAATTTCGATAATTGTTCATAGAGCACGGAGGGAGGGATTCTTTGAAAAAGGCCTGCATCATTGCCAAAGCGTGTTTCTTAGTGTACCACAAACGATTCATGCACCACAAGACCCTGGATGTCATATGCCCTCCAACGACCAGTCTTGTCAAACGTCATTACTCGGTCAAAGCCGTACGGTGGTTACATTTCTTGTGTGACAAGGATGGCAAATGGATCCAACACGCCCTAAACGGAGGAGGTGAAAAGACCTTCGGAACGTATTCGGTGGATGGCTCGATTTAGAAAACCCCAAGATCGTGTACGAGTTTAACGTTTGCTTATTTCACGGATGTCCGATTTGTTACCCTCAACGGTATACACAAAATCAGTTTTTACCAAAGAAGCCTTGTACGAGGCAACTTGTCATTGGCGCTTAAAGTTAGAACAGCAAAGGTACTATGTGGTGGAAATGTGGGAACACGAGTCCGATCTCCGTTTGAAAACCGACCTCGAATTTGAACATATCGTGGAAAGTTACAAGGTGGTGGACGGTCTGAACCCACTGGATAGTTTGTACGGAGGACGGAAGAATGCCACCTGTTTGCTGTACCATGCGGATAAGGAGAAAGGAGAAGAAATCAAATACTTGGTCGTGTGTTCGCTGTATCCGTACGTGAGCAAATAGTGTCACTTTCTCTCAGGGCACTCCCAATTGCTGACGAAACATATAGACCTGGACAACATTCGACAATACGATGGGCTGATTAAATGTAAAGTCGTGCCTCCCACGGACTTGTACCTTCCTGTTTTACCTCATCATTGCCACGGTGTTTCTCTTGTGTCGTACATGCGCTGAAACGTGCTATCAAGACCGACCTTGTCAGCACACCCAGAAAGAACGGGCCTGGACAGGAACGTGGGTCAGCGTAGAATTGTTCAAAGCTCTTGACCTGGGAGACCAATTGTTAAAAGTATACAAAATTAACCGCTTTCTGAAGACAGAACAGTACCACAATGGTTACGCGACTCAGAATGGCATTTTTGCACTCTACGTAGATGCTTTTTTTCAAACTGAAACAGGAAGCCAGCAGCTATCCTTGCTGGTGCCGCGTTCACAAAGACTAAAAGAAATTAAAAGAGAAATACTTGGATCAGTATGGCATCACTTTAAGAAACGTGGAGATAAACGAAGTAAGGCGATCGTTTGCCAAAGTGATATTAAATTGTTTTTGGGGGTAAAATGGCACAACGACCGTGTTTACCCAAGACGGAGTATTTGTCCGATCCTTCCCGCTACTTTCAGATGATTTACGACAAAACCAAATATACGGAACACGAAGGCATCCTTCGTGAGGTCTTGATCCTGGTCAATTACGAAGAAGAACTGGATTTTGTAGAAGCCGACGAATTTGGAAATGTCATCATTGCTGCTTACGTAACAGCTCATACTCGCTTAAAATTACACGAAGCTTTAGAACTGTTAGGAGATCGTGTGTTGTATTTTAACACGGAAAGCTGCATCTACATCGACCGCTTCGGCCACCGTCATTCTGACCTCGAAGGAGACGGTTTAGAAGCCTGGACAGACGAGTACCCCAACGACAAGATTCTAAGTTTTGCTAGTGGCAGTCCCAAAAATTACGGGTACGAATACCGAGACCGCCAAAGAGAAGTGCACACCGAGTGTAAAGTGAAAGGATTGACTCTCAATTATAGCACCAGTCAAATTGTGAACTTTGGAGCATTGAAAGATGAATTACAGTCTGGGCAGGATAAAGAATTTAAGGTGACCACCTACCAAACTCAAAAGACTGTACGTTTAGCCACACACCAAATCCTTAGTCGGACTTTGGAAAAAGTGTATCAAATTGGCTTCCCAACCACTTCACTTTGCCGTACTGACACACTGACAAACAAATTGTTCCAAGCCGATAGCCACCAACAAGAAGGATGACTTCAACACAACAAGAATCGATTGAGGGACACAATGAGAACTCCAAGTTCAAGTACTACAATTTTCCTGTCTTCTTGCCTGACTATTGCGATCGTGCCAGTCAAATGACCCTCGGATTGGGAAGGATTACCTACTTCGAATGTTTCAGCTAGAACAGGATTTGTTTACCTGCGATCTGAGACTGGATTGGGATACGAAGTACATTGTTTTAATTGTGGTCTGAGGTTGTGTATGGATCGATGTATCTATAACGTTTCAGCTATTCTAGAACATACTCGATGGTCTCCGCACTGTCCTTACCTTTCTATGGCTTTTCCACCCATCACACTAAGGTACATTTATGACGGTACCTTAGAGAAAGTAGTACAGTTGTCCAGGAAGACAAACAGAAAGACTTCCAAAACTGGGCATAAAAAAGGAAAGATTTACAAGCTCGAGACTTCATTACGACTAGTATAAAAAGGGAAAACGTCGTTGTGACTAGCATTGCCAATCGAGAACGATGAATCGTTTTAAACACACACCACTCAATTTCAATGATTCCCAAGTGGTGTGCGATGCTGTTCTTTGTGATTGCATGGATGCCGTACGCTGTGACCTCGGCGATTCATTACCACATCATGGGAACCTTGCTATGACTCCTACTACTACTACTACAACTACTACACCTACCATGGAAAGTAATGTTGTGCGTGTTAAACCTGAAGGATGCGAAAGCGATGCCACTCGCTATCGCGGACTCTATTGGTTTTCATGGTCATTGTCATGCTCAACGTGAAAATATGCGAGTACCACCCATCCAAAACTGAGCAAACTACTGCGTGTTTCACTATACCCTCACCTAATTGAACTTATGAAAGAAGAATATTCGTTCCCTTGGCATTTGTCTGTCTGAATACTGTGACTTTGAAAGTTGTTTCCAAATCTTCCAAGGAAAGTGACCTAAATATATGGGAGGACCTACCCTCGAAGAATTAGCCAGATCCGGATTTATCTATCTAAAGTCAAGTGCTTCAGTTGTGGTATGCCACTTCACTAATGGGAGCAGAAAGATTCCGCTTACCTGGAATATGATCGATGGTCTCCGCAATGTCACTATCTTCCTTTAGTGGAACCCCAGTAACCTCTTGATGGATACTTTACAAGAGAACATTAGTGGAGAACATTAGTGGATTGCCTCTGGAGTTGAAAGAACGCATTGAACAAGAGTTCGTCAAGATACAGGTGAAAGTAAGAAACAATTGCATCCTAACAATCATCACCTGTTATGGTACCCATGGTTTCTGAATGCCATAAGAGACTTGGTTCATTTGAAAGTGTTCCAATTGTCGGACGTTCAACAAATGCCCAATTGATATCGATGTACTTATTTCGAGATTCAAATAAATTGTGACATTCCAGGTGGCAAAAAGCTGGAACAGAATTACAATGTCTGTTAAATTTACCATGGTATATGTGGGACCGACAAGCGGACATCACACCTTTACGAGAAGCCCTTTGTGAACGTATATTCGATGTATCAATAAATACTTTTTGTGCAAGGATAGACAATAAGGTGAAAGTGCTTCAGAAGAAACTATACCATTTTGTTTGTCAATTTCACCCAGTAAAGAAAAGGAAACTTGAATAAAACTAAGTGGCATTCAGAAGTGACCCTCAGCGTGGGTATAAACACTGGCTGACATTGTCATGGATACTTCACAAGAGAACTTTCGTGGTTTGCCTCTGGAGTTGAGAGAACGCATTTACCGAGAGTTGGTCAAAATACAAGTCAAACCCAAAGAACAACTGCATCCGTTAGGTCACTAATGTTTGAATCACTGGTTCATAAATATTGTAAGACGACTGATTCATGTGAAAGCGTTCCAGTAGACAGATATTGTTCAACTGGACGAGGAAAGACGACTTTGGTTGTTACACATCCTACTTCTTACAGGCTAGCCATACCACACCGAATTCCTAAGGAAGAGTTAGAGGGTTGCCAAAATCATTTACTCTGACTAATCTTGTTTTAAGATGGAAACGACTGCGCTACGTGTGGAGTATGAGTTAGGGACTATATATTTTGGATTCGCTACTGGAGTACGACCACTTCAGTGTATAAAAATAATATTTATTACCTCAAACAAAAGAAAAACATTCCTTCGAAAGGCTAGTTTAGAAGAGGACAGTCAGAATCTACCTCTAGAACTAAGAGAAAGCATTTACCGAGAATTCGTCAAGTCCAACGCAAAGAACAATTGCATCCGTTAAGTCACCGATGTGACCACTCGTACCTGAATGGTATAAAAGGACTGATTTATTTCAAAGTGTTCCACTGGATAGACATTGATGAGTCACATGAGATTCATAAAGTTTGGATGCCACTCATTCTACTTACAATGTGACCATAGTACACCAAATTATATGGGAAGAGATAGATGGTTACCAAACTCTTTTACACAAACAAATCTTGGTTCAAGAGGAATCTTCTGTGCGACGAGTGGTATGTGAGTTAGTGACTAAACAATTTTGGTACGGTACTGAAATAAAACCGATTCTATTAAAAAAATACACTTATTACGTTCAACAAAACAGGGTATAAAAACTTGCTAAAATGCCACGACCTTCATCACTCGTGTTGCAACAGGTGCCATGGAAGGAAGGCAATGATGGTATTCAAACTGTTAGGGATTACCAACTCTTTTTATGAGCAATGTATCCAATGAATTTGGGTCGTCGTGTCATGTGTGTCTTAGCGACTTACTTTCTGGCATTTCGTTTACCAGCCGATTCTTTGCGGGCTTTTTACGATCTGCACTGTGAGGTACTATCCCCGAAAGACCATTCCGGGAGGACTCCTGTGTGTGACTGTGCCAAGTGTAGAGTCTCTAAGAACATGGCAAACTGTCCCTATGACACCAAAAATGTTGTACAGTGTCTTCTGTGTGTGTATATTTGTATTTTATCGAAGTACGTAACCCTTTGGCTTTTATGTATTTTTGTCTTTCGTGTTCCATTTTAAAAATGTTTCTTTTAAATAAACGTGTTCTGCAAAAGGTAAGGTCTTAAGGTCTTATCTTTTCTGTCTTCTTGTCAAAAGTGGCATTCACTGCACTGTGGCTACATCTGCTGTCTCTGATCCCTATTCCTCCACTTTCAAAGTCATGGACCAAAACTTAGTTCGTGCCAGTATCTTGTATCTTCGCCATCCCTTTAACATGTTAATTCCAATCAGGCAAAACCGAATTTATCGAACGTTTGATCGAACATTAACATCATTTGATCGATTGTCCACTTCAACGTATCATGTGGTGTTACAAAGAGTGACAATCGGCATACAGCCTCCTGCGAGAACATCAAGTCGATTCCATCATGTTTGTGGAAGGCATTCCTGGCGACGACGACGGGATCGTGTCTGACCCCAGTCAAACTCATCTGGTCATCTTCGACGACATGTTAGGAGAAGACGAAGAAGAAATTAAACCGTGGTTTCCGCGCAAAGGGAATCATCATATTGCCAGTGTCATTTACATCACTCAAAATTTGTTTTAGCAAAGTAATGCCCATCGCACCATCAGTCTCAATGCTTACTACGTGGTCTTGTTTAAAAGCCCTAGAGATAAATTCCAAGTGCAAATCTTAGCCAAACAGTTAGGAACGCCTTGACTGACCCATGCGTACGACGATGCCCCTCAAACCCCAAATGCATATTTACTTGTGGATTTAAAACACACCACCCCCGATTATTTGCGATTTCGTACATATTTAGTTCACCACTGGTGCCACCTCGTAAAATGGGATACAAATGCCCCCAAAGTCCTCGCAAAGAAAAAAATCCACTCCCCGACATAAACGTACCTAGAAGAAAAGAGCGGTGATGTCAAGGCCAGGTCACACCACAGAAAAGAAAAAGTCCTAAGAAAAGACCCCAGAAAACAACTTCTTCACGCACGAGAGGAACTACATCGGGGCATAATCTTACATTCCCAAACCACGACCTGTAGCGACGTTGACCGCGTCTACAGTATCCTCAGGTTCTACCACTTCCACGTTGTTAGTGATGCCAGCCAAACCATACTTGACACCCGCCCTTTCCCATTTGATGAGTGAATGGAAACCCGTGTATCCATGATCTTCTTCAGGGTGACATCCTCCTCCTTTTTAGCCGCTGAGGCAGCTGGTCAGAAAGTACCTGCCCCCAAAATCATAGTCCAAGAGAGATCGGGTATGTTACAGAGTTTACTGGGCTTATCCAAGCAAGAACATCCCGATTAAGTCCGTAGCGAACCCCTCCACGATGCGTGATGCCTGTCATCAAGTTGATTCGACGTAGAGGCAATCAGTGGCAAGGTATTTAACTATAGAAAGATCTGGGGTAAAAGATGGGTATCAGTGTTTTTGTGCTCCTGAGCAACAAAAGATATCCCCTACCAGAAGTCCACACAACCACCATCGTCGTTCTCATGTCCAGAAACGAAAAGTAAAAAGAAAGTACAGCTTTCTTGTTTGACCCGGAATCCCCCCCCCCCCAAAACGCTTAGCCAAGCATCGAAGTCTACCCAAAAAGGTCCCATCGTCCAAGAAAAGAGGAGCAACCAAAGGGGAGGATTGTTTGGGGATATAGAAAAAAGTCGTCACATTGTTGACCAAGCGATAGTCAAAGAGTTCGTTAAAAAGACTGGTTACACACCCATGGACCTACGCCAAAAAATAAAATAAAAGGGCGTGTGCCACGTCATCGAGGTCTGTGTAATTTTTAGTGTGTGACCCGGAATAAACAAAGATGTCACCTCCAGAAGCCATCCTTCTTCTACCACCAGGAAGGAAAAGGAAAGGACTGCCTCTTCACTGAGCCAAACATTGGGACGTGTTGTCCGGTCTGTCCAAAGCCCCGCCACCCATCCGAAAACAAATTATTCAAACAGCCTCTAACGACGTCATCGATACCGTGTGCGAATGTTGTCTGAATGTCTTGAAAGGAACGATACTTTTGTCTCAGCATCAGAAAGAATGCTTAGGTAATCATCAACACGTTCGTCGCCAAATTGTCCAAAAGAAAATACCAATCCGTCAATAGAAAAAGATGATTGAACAACGTGGAGGATTTGTGCATCTGTTCTTAGCACCCATACTAAGTGGCACATTCTCATCACTGATTACAGGACTCGCGACAGCTACTTCTTCACGAATGGCTCAAAGATTAAAAGGATCAATAAGATAAAAGAGACCTCTGGAAGAAACAGATCTCAGACGTGACCTTTGGAATCTAATGGATGGACGAAAACTGAGTTTACTGCCTTAGAAACAATGGATGGAATACTATCGTTGGCAAGAAAACGGACCCATCATCACCTCCCAATCTTCATTTGGCCGAGATGTCCCAGTTCCAACAGGAATTGCAATCGTTGATGGATCGCAGCAATTTGTCAGAAACAGAAAATCGCAAAGGTACGGTCAAGTGTTGCAACAACTTCAACTCTTTCACCAGAAAGCTTCAGACGAAACAGCTCAACCGAATCTGAACGATGTTAAGACCCTGATGAAAATTCCATCATCATCACCACCACCACCAGTGAACAAGACCGAAAAAAGAGAAGAGTTTCAAACTGCACCAGAAAAAGTACGCAAGTTAACACTACCAACATCCAAATTTGGTTGGATTTAAAACGATAATGGCAACCCCTTCATCCTCAGAAGAGAAATAGAAGGTGAAGACAAGATAAATAAGAACTGATTACCCCTGTTCAGGCATCCACCTCGACACCTATTGCTCGTCGGACACGCAAAGCATTACAATCCAAGAAAATACCACACGAAGAAAAGAGTAGCATCCGTGAAGTGTGGGTTACTTATTCAAGAAGAAAAACCAAAAGGTCCTAATAGAGAATGCGTTATCCAGCATTTACTACTATCCATCCCATCCTGCGGGTTACGCAGGAGTTCAGAAATTTAATCGTGTTGCCAAAACCCTACTCAGAAGTGTCCGTTTACCTCAAGTGCAAGGATGGTTACAAGAACAAGCCACGTATACCTTACACAAACCCATTCGAAGAAAATGTTCCAGAATTCGTACCCGAAAGGAGGGCATTCATCATCGATGGCAAACCGATTTAATCGATGTCTCACCTACAGTCGTGGGTACACATATTTGTTTTGTGTCATCGACGTCTTTTCCAAATTTGCCTGGGTCGTGCCATTGACTTCCAAATGCAATGAGTTAGTGCGAGCCTTAAACTGCTGTTGAAACAAAGCGGTCGCCACCCTCTTCGATACAAACCGACAAAGGCATCGAATGTCTGAACCAAGCTTTCCAAAAAGAATTAATGGAACGAGACATTCAATTTTTTCACCATTGAGAATCCAGCAACCAAATAAAGTACCGTGGAACATTTACAACGCACCTTGGAAGAACGCATGCGAAAATATTTTACGCATCAACACACTGTCAAGTATATCGACGTCTAACGGCACCAAGTCAAAGCATACAACCAATTTTACCATTGAAGCATCGCATGTGCCCTCGCCCCTCACCCAAAAAAACAAATAAATAAAGTCACTCCCGACAACGAAGTGAACGTCTTTACGCGCCTGTTTGGTACGTCCCCCACTGTGACTGCCCCATGAAAGGTGGAGTGTTGACGATGGGAGATTCGGTGCGCATTGGCAAAACCAAACGCACTTTCAACAAAGGTTATTTACCAAAAAGACCACCGAATTGTTTCGTGTTACTGGATGAGTGCCTGGCTGTCACCCTGTCGTCTATAAATTGGAAGACATGAACGGGTAAGTGTTAACTTGACCATAAAGAAGGCGAAGAGTGCAATATCGAAAGCATTCTCGAACAAAGAACCAGTAAAGTTGGAAAACGACGTGTCAAAGAAGTCAAAGTACGTTGGAAAGGATATCCTCCTAGTTTTTATTCTTGGATTGACGCTTCGCAAGTCATCGACTATAAAAAAGAAGTGACAATCATGCCCTTCAACACAGCCTCAACTACAAGAAAGACCACTCTTTCACTCTGTTCTTCTCTGCAAGATCTACAAAAGCAACCCTTGTGGGTGTGGTGTGTAGAACGTGTGCCTAAAACGCAAATCGCCTTAACTGCCAAATTTTTGTGGTGTATTGTGTCATTGGTGCTGCCATTGCCAATTTGAGTTTGCAACAAGGAGACAAAAAATTGTGGATCATTTTACTGAGCAGAGGCATCGGTTGCATTCTCCCCAATCCTTCCCTGAAATACTGTAACAGTAACAACGGGAGCCTTGCCACCAACGTCAGTCACCCTCCCAAGAGGAACCAACAGAACAACAACAATCCTCTTTTAGACATTCCTCTGACCTCCAGTAACCCCTCGGACAGAAACACTCTGGAATTATGAACAACCAATTGTACTTAACGTTACCCAGTGACAGTTCCATGGATGTGTTTCATCACAAAGCTTTATGCAGTTTCACTGCCACGTTACCTCAAGCCATCCAATTGTATCCTGAAGCCCATTGGGAAGTGGCTTTGGTCGAAATCATTCACCCCACACAAATCAAAAATATCACTGAAAATCAAAACACTTTCCACGTCGAGATCCTGAACGAACAAGTTCAACAAGCCATGAATGACATCGGGTGTTCAGGTATAAAAAATCCAGCAATCAATCTTTTACTCATCATCTATACTGTGAAAATTACTCGAGACTATTATTTTAACGGTCAGCATTTGGTGGACACAATTGGTTCCACGTTCGAGGAAGCTTTTGGCAAAGCCCTAGCCGACACCAAACGAAGCGTCACCATCGAGTACCATAAAGTGGCTCGTCGTCTGCTGATAAAATTTAAGAATACCCAAACGTTGTCCATCAGTTTTAATTGTAGTTTGTTTGACAGTTTGGGTGGATACACAACCATGGCACCGAATTTCAAACCGAAGATCAACAGCAATACCAAATGTTACGAGTATTTTCGATCTCCTGTAGAAATAAACGAAGGATTAAATTTGATTTTTGTGTACTCCAATGTGGTGGACAAGGGAGGCGGAAACAAGTATCAAGTTCACCGCGAATTGGTACATCCCCATTATTTACCCGTCAATAAGTCGCATTTCGACGCTGGCAACATTGGTATAAAAGCAGATCTGGGAAAAAAATATTCCATTCTCCATTTTTTAAAGCGATTCACAAACGACTTGTAAGTCATGTATCCAGTGTACTGAGGAGTCGCTTGGCAGCGAGGATATATTTTAGGAGATATGTTGAAATCTGACTTTCGTTCGGTGGTTCCAGTTTTGAAACCGATGGTGACACGACCGGGGGATTGCACGCCTTGAAAGATGATGCTTTAACGCATGGCAAGAATTTATCCAAAATGTCATCATCGACAAACAAAACCCCAAAGTAGCCTTCTTGAGAGCAGGCAAATATGTCTTGCTTCAAATTGGAAAAGACATTTTGGGTCGACAAGAGACTCGTATTAATGCCCTGGACGCTTAACAGTCAGGCATTCCTTCCTCTCTCACGCAACAGCAAAGACAAGGTAGAAACAGACAACGACGAAGGACTTCACACATACACAGAGCTAGAAAGACGAGAGTCTTACCAATGTTCCAAGTCGGAACTGGATTTGTTAGCCATGCCACCCACTGTGCTGACGATGCAAGCATCCCAATGGGTAGAATTTCATCACATCTCCTCTTTCACAACGTCGGTCCCCATCGATTTGGAAATCAAAGGACAGCCTGATGATTACATCGATATGTATAACCGTTACTTGTATTTGAAAGTCAAAGTGATCGAAACACCGAACTAGACTACGATGTGGTAGTAGCTCCCGTCAACAATTTTATGCAATCGTTGTTCACGAAGTGGATTTGTACTTGAACAACAAACTGGTAAGCAGCAGCATGGATACGTATCTTTATACTTACCTCAAAAATCTCTTAACGTACGGAAAAGAAACCAAAAACACCCATCTGGATGCCTGCGTGGTATGGAAACCTGACACAGCTGGCGAGTTCGATAGGGTGGCGGGTAGTTTAGAACGCTTGCATTTGAACATGTGGTAGCAAGAGAAGTATTTGCTGAACAGTGTGGGTGTCCGCTGAGACTGAATCTCATCAGTACCGTTTTCCACTTAATGGCTGATACTGGAAGTGTTACCTAATGTGGGAAACGATATCAGTCAGACTTTGAGCAGAACGACCGCCAAGTATCCGGTACGACGAGTGGAACTGAAGGCTTTTACCGTTGCCACTGGACTCCGATCCAAAATCGAAGATCATCTGTTGCAAGGACAGCTAACAAAACGTTTAATCATTGGCATGGTTAGTAATGCAGCCTTCAAAGGAGTCCAAAATCAAAATCCTTTCGAGTTTCAAAGCTACAAAGTGTCCAAGATTAAAATCAGCTGCGATGGCAATATCTTGTGTACCAGACCCTTCGAACCTAACTTTACCCAGAAGAAATACTTGAGGTCGTACTTGTCCATGTATGAAACTATCAGACAGCTAGGGACCAAGAGCAGCCACGGCATTTCGTACGACGATGACGCAAGAGGTTACGCTTTGTGGGCCTTTGATTTCACACCAGACCAAGGCAGCGACGAGGGACATTTTCACCCTATAACATCCGGCCAACTTCGTGTGGAGGTTCAGTTTGTAAAGCGAGACCCTGATGAAACACCTAACGTGATCTTGTATGCCAAATTCAACAACACTCCAGAAATAAACAGTTTGAGAGAAGTAAGTCTGACTATTAGAAGCTATGGAAGACTCTTATCACACTTTGAATGGTAGAGAATCTTTGGAAATTAAATGGGAGGATATCATGGAAGCAGAAGCCGAAGACAACGACAAAGAGAATATAGTCAAGTCCATCTGGCCAGAACAAGAACAACACTTATTCTCCTGTTTTGCCAAACACCTGGCAGAAACCAATACAGTACTGACCAAGAAAGATTGTTATGGATGTCAAAACGAGCATCCCAGTCAAATTCGACATGATAAATATTTGACGATGAGTCAAGAAGAATAATTTGATTAGTATCTGAAGGACTGTTGGGGCTCATCTCAGAAGAAGCAGTGTTGCTTCAGTGGTATAAAGACTTGCGTAATCATTCTTTCCCTCCATTCACTGCTCTAGAGATCAATCTCATCGAATCTCTCTTGACCCAGAGTACGGAGATGAAGCGAAAAGACGATTACATGAAAGAGATTTTGAAGCAACAGGTCAGGATTGAATTGATCCCTTATCACTACCTGTGAAACAAAAAAAGCAAAACAAAACAGAATGGATTCTCTGGAACTTATTACCTTTTGACAAATAGTTGAAAAGATGAACTACCTCATCGCAAACCTAAAGACCATCCAGCTTATGTCATCAACGCGGACGACAGTCATCACCCAGGAACCGTCAGGGTAGCCGTCTACTTACCGCACGATGCTTGTGTGGAGTATTTTGATTCGTATGGATTACCGCCTTTGGAAGACGACATCATCGACTTTATGAGAAGAAATGCCCAGACGACACGATTCAATAATGTTAAATTACAAGGCGCAAATTCCATGGTGTGTAGACAATATTGTGTGTATTTTCTTCATCAAAGCAGTCTTGGGTATTCTTTAGAACATTTAGTGACTTATTTTGATCGTAACTCTTCTAGAAACGATGAGAACGTAGATCGGTGGTTTTGTGACCATTATGGATATCTCTTGTCTTTAGTTATGAAACTTAGTGTACATCAATGGCCAAATGGCCTCCATCCGCGAAAGTCTAACTTAACTTCACAAGTTGTCAACCTTGTCAAAATTTGGCTATCTGATATTATAAGAAGTGTTATATTGTATGTTGGTTACTTGTTGGTTGAATAAAAATGTTATTAAATAACGATGGTTGGTGGTTTGTGTGAAAAATAATTATCATCATACATGCACTTTGTCTTCTCTTTGTCCTTCACCATGAGAAAAGCTCTATAGCGTTCCTACCGAAACAAAATCGTAGGGATGTTTTCTATCGCGTCCGCGCTTGAGCACTATAACGTGGGACGGTCTCCAGTCTGACCATCCATTGTTGACTCGTCAACCTATGAAGATTTGTTCAAGAGTAACAAAGCTGAACGATGCCCACGTGAATTTACATCGTGTCAGGCAAAACCAGATACCCAAGGCTGATAAGACTGAAAATATCAGGATGCTGAAAGTGGCCCAAGACCTGATAGAATAGGTGTTTAAAGACGAAATCAAGAAGGATCAAGAAGAATGGACCGAGAAGTACACACTTCAAAAACAGCAGAGAAAACAGCAACAGCAGCAGCAACAACAACAGCAGGAGCCAGACAAAGGTTTTGGGGACTGTGGTTTGGACATGAAAGAGTTCTCCTTCTCCTTCCGCAGAAGCAGACCCTATCCTTTCGGAAAGCTTGCAGCTAGACGGGGAAGCAATCATAGACGATAAGAGTTTACCATGATCCCCCAACCAAACAACTCTTTTCCTGGCTACCCCAAATAATCTAGAAGAGATATACTATTCATTTGCCAAAATATTTATCTGTCTTTGTGTGTTTGAGGTTGCAAATAGAAGTGTGGTAATAAACACTTTGTTTCAGTCGCTCGTAAGATAGTCTATGTGTGTTTTATATGTAGGAGTGGTAGTGAAGTATGTTTGTAGGAAAAAAGTGAACGTGAGTATTTCTTTTAGGTCCGTTCGTTCCATGTTATTCATGGTGGAATATGTATTTTTAGTTTTTGTGTAAGGGGTGTTTTCCTTCACGTCCATGATTCAGGCAAGTAAAGCGTAGCATTCGTCAGTCTGGCTACACATCGTTGACTATTCAACATTCAAAAATGAGCAGAAGCAGCAAACTGTTGGAGTTTTAGATGCGCCTGGAGTATACCAGGCGCCTCTTGGACGAGCTGACCATGGAGGCCATTCCAGTAAGTGCCAGACGTGAGAAAGAGGAGGCAAAAAAGAAGAAAGAAGAGGAGAAGGAAAAGTAAAGACAAATCTTGCCTTACTTCATGAGTATAACTCTGTGAGGTCACGTCTGAAGTGAGGACAACATCACCTCCACCACCACGTCAGCCACAGCCACAACCACTACCACCAGTACCAAGGTCTGCTGTCCACCAGATGGAAAACTATGAGGAAGAGATGGAGAGACAGCGGCAAGAATGGTAGCCGCAGATGCTTTATCATCCCTGGTTCTGGCATAGGAGCAAGCAGATGGATCAAGTCTTCACTATCTCTCAAAGTAAAAACTGGGATGATGAGGCCACTCATCAACCATCTGCGCTCCCAACCAGTCACATACATTGGGAACAAGACTGGAGTCGACGATGTGTCTGTGGTGTCCGGCCTAGGAGGTGTCACCATTAATCAGGTGAATCTGAAGTTCAAAAAAACAGCTCTTCTCAGAGCTAACCAGATCTCTAGAAAAGAGACTGATCAAGTTGCCAATCATATAATTATGAGTGTGTGTATTTTTTGTGTGTGCGTGCGCGTACGTGTCTGTATGTGTATTTTTGTTTGTGTTTGTGTGCTTGCGCTTACTTGTGTGTATTTGTGTGTATTTTTGTTTGTGTTTGTGTGCGTGCGCGTACGTTTGTGTGTGTGCATGTGTACACTGTTAAATTGTGTCTGTGTGTATGTGTGTTTGTGTGTATGTGTGCGCTCGTACGTTTGGTAATACTGTGTGTTGGCTTTTATAAAATGTATTTTAAGTTATCACTACTGTCTCTGGATTGAGTGGTAGGCGACATGGGTAGTTGGTAAGAGGGGAAGTTTTCCTTCACGTCCGTTCTTGAGACATATATCGTGAAGCTTTCGTCAGTCAGTCTGGCTACCCATTCCATTATTTCAGGCAGGCAGGCAGTGGACACCGGGCATGCCAGATCGGAGTAGAGACGTACGGTGAAAGGGGCACCGACAGGGAAAGACGGGAAAAACCTACACAAAGGGCTACACATCAAGCACCACGGAACAGCAAAGAAAATGAACGTGGCCAAACGATGTAGTAAAGTGTACCGCTGACTGACTGCTGGGAAATACCCTTCACTAAAGCGTCTGCTACGGAACGAAGAGGCTAGCTGAAGAAATGATGAAGCGGCGATAGGAGTTTCATCGAGAAAGCTGAAAACTATGCGGCCTCTACATAAGAGAGATACGGCCAGTACAGCTACAATGAAATGGATGTGGAACAGCCGTCATACACCAGACTAGCCCACACACTGAGATGCCTGCAAAAATAGCGGACTTGGCGGGAAGAAGATGAAAAAGATATCCGACTGCCAATATTGCCTGAATGTACGAGGTTTTCTATTTAGATCTTTGAAAACCTATTTTGATAATAGCTCAATCAACGCACTAATTTGATCCTTTTGGTGGTACCACCGTCCAAATGTACTCTTAATTAATTTAGCGTGCTACAAAAATTTCTAGTCACTATGACTTAACTGGTTGGTATATATTAGAACATTTATGTACACTTTGTACACAAAATTCTAACTTGAAATATAATAATACAAAATTTACAGACTCGTTTTATTTGATCAATTGCACAGGTGCCTAACACATTATTGGTTTGACTTATTTGTCCATTATTACTAACTGGACTGAATGCGACATATTAACAGTGCGGACTGGCGCAACATGAAATACACGGCATCCATGGCGGCGGCAGTTGCTTCCCTGGGGCCTTTTCCTTCTTTATCACTACCAGACAAAACAAGAAGTGCGACCATTGCACATAAAAGCGGGGTTGTAGTGGCACTTATTCCTGCAACCCCGACCAATTAAGTATCCCGACCATCGGGACTTAACAAGTCACAAAAGAACTTGTTTCATATGCGACTATAATTCTTTGATTTGATTATTTTGAGTCTGGCTACCTTTGTTGACCAGTCAACATCTTGAAAAATGAATTTGTTTAATGACTTTAAAGATAGTTGGTATTGGATGATGGATGCAGCATATGTGGTAGAAAGGGATGCAGATGAATGGAGGTATGCAGTTACCCTAGACTTTGTGGCAAGACAAGTGACGAGTCGAAAAGCAGCCAGAGATCTGGTTAAAGATGTCACAGAGGAGGAAGTGGAGAAATTAAGAGGTTTATTAAGCCTAAGCATGTTAAAGTGGGAAAATTGAAGGAGGCTCTTGATGGTGTGACAAACATAAGGTACGTTTAGAAGAAATAGAGAATTGAACAGATTGGTCTTTTGTGAAGTGGGGATTAGACCAATTAAATAAAGGAGAATAAATTGATAGAAAGGTGATGGAAGAGGAGGTGAAGAAGATAAAAGATACCTGGGCTAAGGAGAGAAAAGAGGACTTTCAGAAATTGAATGAAAATTGGATCCAGATACAGGAAAAGTACAGAGCGGTGGGACATCCGGACTGGATGCCAGATAATGAAAGGAGGAAGAAGAGGAAAGGAATTGCAGAGAAGGCGAGGATATGGTAGAAGAAGAAGAAGTAGAAGAAGAAGAAGAGGAACCCAAAGGCCCTCTACAGGGCCAGTAGCAGGGAAGGTGAACAGACCACTTTGTACAGACCTTATTTTACAAAAATAAAGGTTCATACAGGGGCTGAAAATTAAGGTCAATAACGCTAAACCGAACCTCCTAACTTTTAATATTACCATATAGTTTGAAAAACGAATAATAAATCGTTTGGTTTAGCTCATTTTTGTTATTTTATTTTTGACTTTTTTGTTAATGCGTTTAGTTTGCTCGGCGGGTCACTTAATTTGTGTCAGTCACCTTCCCTGCTGCTGTAATTAACCAAAGATTTTATCTAGACCTATACGATATCTGGATCTTGGATCATGTAAATTTATTGTAATAAATCCAAACGGAACAGCTTGTGCTTGAGCAAAAAAGGTTTTGAACTTCATCATATCCATATCCCCTGAACACCAAGTATAATAAATATTCTGTAGAGTATAATTATCTACTCCATTAAACATTACTAAAATATTGCAGTTGTCTCTGATCACTTTAGGTATTTGTGTATATCGCTGAGTGACGTATATAACATCTGTATTCTTGTGTTTACCTCGAGAAAATATTCTAGCTGGATTTGTTTGTCTGTCCAACATAACGTCATCGTACACCACTAAATTATTAATAAATCCATCTAGGTCATCTACAGATGGGGCTTCATCAATATCGGTGATAAAGTCAACAACATCATCACTGTCTTCATTCAGCAATTTTGCATTTTCATTAAAATCTTTAAGTACTTCGTAACAGTGTTGATCATCTACGGATGGTGCTACTAAATACAATTTACTCCATTTTAACTATCGCATTATTAAATTTAGTTATAGTTGTGTTTTACCTGATCCAGATGGACCTATTATAATCATCCTTATCGAATTTGGTAATGCTGGATGATGCTTCACTGGTTCCTGTTTTCTTGTCGCCGAAAAGTCAATTATATCCATATAATAAATAATATGAGTCTATATTGTGTTCGGTGTAAAATTCCTACACCCACTGCTGAATTAACTACAATAACAACAAAAAATAAACGACGTGCTCTGACAGGCAAATATGTAAAATGCAGTACGAAGAAATACAAATTTGTTAAAACAAAGACAGGTGGAGATATTGCCGCTTTATTAGGAAAATTACCAGGAACTCCGTGGGCTAAATACCCTGGTGAGAAACATATTCCTGGATAAAATTATTGCGGTCCTGGAACTCGACTTGATATCCGACTTGATAATCAAGATCAACCAAGATCAGGAGAGTATCCAATAAATAAGATTGATAAAGCATGTCATGTTCATGATGTTGCGTATAAAAGTAAAGATTTCCAACAAAGGCATCTCGCAG
>JAECUM010009484.1:0-91396 GCA_016617855.1 Megalonaias nervosa | reverse complement strand
TTTTCAGCAATCAAGGATAGACTAGCACGATTAATACTACGAAAACCTCAGCCACCAGTGAAACTGGCTAGCACTGAAGTGATACCCGCAAATATTAGTAAAATAATAAATCAAGCTGCTAATCAAAAACTAGCAGAGTTGGCTAGTGTACCAATGTCAGAAAAAGAAAAAAATATAACCGCTAGTCTGATAGCAGGAAGTGGTCTCACTTCCCGAAGTGGTCTTCGTGTTAGACGATAGCAAATATAATAAAGATGTTCAAAGGTGTATCTGATCCAGCATTTGATATGGACGCACCAGTACTCAAGGATGAGTCTGTGCGTGATTATCAATATTATTCTTACGACGCACGAATTCCAGATCAGCGTGGACGAATTGAACTTCAGGTTCAAGATACAAGTAGATATTTCTTACCCGCTGAAGCATTTATTGAAGTTGAAGGTGAAATTTTAAAAACAGATAATACTGAATATGCAGATAATGATAGAGTTGGTTTTGTTAATAATGGCATCATGGCGTTGTTTGATAGCGCTATATACATGACTGACGGAAAAAATATTGAATCAATTCAGAAAGATGTCGATGTTCCCACGACAATACTTGGTCTTGCAAGATACAGCGATGATTACTCAAGATCAGCTGGTCCATCAATGATGTTTGCAAAGGATACAACTGATTATCCAGAAAGCAGACAGCATAATTTAGTACAAACGCCGCGGAATACTGCATCCGATCCACAACCAGCTGAAATGATATCCCGGCCCACTGATGCATTTCCGTTACTACACAGTATTAACCAAAATTTTAACTTAGGATTTACAACACGTCGATCAATGTTACGAGGAAATAGAAGAATGTTTTCTTGTGCAATTCCACTATTACATATCTTTGGATTTTGTAGAAATGTTAGAAAAGTGATTTTCGGAGCTAAACATACAGTTGTACTTGTACGAAAGGCTACAGACGATGATGCAATCTGGCATGTTGAAGGAGCTGATCCAGCTGCAACTGTAGCACTTCATGGTAAAGTAATTCTTACGAAGCTTTCACTGTAGATGCCAGTGATGACTCCATCGATATCTGAAGAAGATTGGTTACTATCTTTTATGAGTCAAGGTGGCAAATCAATGTTATCATGGTTAACGATGACCACAGATTCTATCCAGAGTAATATTAATGGTTTCTTTACATGGCAAATAGCGTCGCAGCAATGTGTTTCTGCACCAAGACACATATTTATTGCATTTCAAAATACTGAACGAGTAAACAATCAAATACGAAGCTTGATGATATTTGACAAACTTGGTGTTTCTGAGGTTTCTTTAAGGATAAATGGACATCAAGAACCATCCGAGGATATATTACTGAATTTCGATCAAAATCATGTAGCACGTGCATATCATCGTCTTATGTCATTTATGGGGCGTGATCAAAACATTGATACTGGTTTACAAATATCACAGTTAGATTTTACAACCTTAAATCCGATTTATTACTTTTCACTAGAACATTTAGATTTAACCAGACAGTCTGTTGTAGATATACATTTTCGAGCTCGTGTGACAATAGGAGTTATCGCTAATTACAGAGCAATAGCCGTTATACTCAGCGATAAATCAATGTTACTTGAAGGTGTTGGTGGACGAATGAGAGTCTTTTATGCTCCAGTAGAAAATATGTAAATATTTTCCAAACATATAATTAGATCGCTCATAGTATTATAATGTCATATAATCACGTTAATGTCAGTCTGACTCCTGGTCAGATTAAAAAGCTACAATCAGCATCAAAAAATAACTGTGGAATAAAAATATCGCTAAAAAAAGAACAAATGAGTGGTGCAAATAAATTATCGTTCACCGAGCGTCAGTTCAGAAACTTCAATGAAGCCAAAAAATCAAATAAAGGTGTAAAACTTAATCTTTCTGCGGGTGCCATTAAAGACATCGCTAAGACGGGTGGTATATTTCCACTTATTGCAGCTATACCAGCATTAATAACCGCTGCAGCCCCAGCTGTTGCAAAAGCAGCTGCATTGGGCGCTGTTGGAACCGCTGCTGGAATGGCATTAAAGAAAGCAACCGGACAGGGAATAAAAACCTCCAAAAAAAGGGGAAGGGTCTAAGATTGCCAGGGACCCCATATTCATGGTACGGAAAGGTTCTAAGACTTCCGGGGACAGTTCATTGATTCTGCCTATGTCTAATTTTGATTTACTCGATGCTACTAAAAAATTAAAAATAAAAAACTTCAGAGGCGTTTTTATGCGTGATCAATTACCAAAAGAACCAAACAATATTGAAACTGGTATTATTAATCTCGATAAAAACTCTGGCCCAGACACCCACTGGGTTGGATATGCAATTGATCCACGTGGAATTATTTATTTTGATTCATATGGACTAGCACCACCAAAAGAATTCTTAGAGTATGTTAGCAGCATGCAAAGTACTCCAATCTGATATTCAACGCTACCAACACAAACATTAACTGATCCGCCAATATGTGGTCGTTAAGTACTCGCTGTACTTGATGCTGTATCAAAATCAACAAAACCACCTCATAAAGATGTGCATGAATATACTACGACGTCACATTTAAATAGACATTAATAAATATAATGGTAGATATTTACGGAAGATCTTCTCGTGGTAAAGCTCAGCAGCAAGCTGATTTATCTAAATATGCAACTCTTGATCAGCTCAGAAATGAGATTGATGACTTATTAAACATTACAAGTGTGGATCAAAATGAAGTCGTTGTTTTTCAGGATAAACAAGGACGATTAAAGACAAGTAATATACAACTGCCAGATGTACTCATACGAATTCCTAACGCGGTTGTTGATAATTTCGTTACTTTTACTGATCAAGGTAAAATACAAGATTCCGGTAAGTCAGTCAACGATTATATTAAGAAAGCTGGTGATTAATCCACGGATAACATTATCATGAATCGAAATAAAATTATAAACCTTGGAAACCCAGCCGCAGATACAGATGCAGCAACAAAAAATACGTCGATGATCAAGAATCTAAGTACGTATTAGCCAACGACGGTATAATGCGTGCATTTCTCAACATGAATAATAATGGTATTAGTAATCTTAGAACACCAGAATCTCATTTTGATGCTGCAACAAAAAAATACGTCGATGATAAGGAAATTCCTATGACAACTTCGCTAAAAACAATCAATGACGAAATGACTGCATTCAGTGCTACTTTTTATAGACATGTAGAAACATTCTTAAAGTTTCGTAGAAACATAAACAAAACCATTAAAGAATTTTTTTGGGGAACAACCAACCGTTGGCATAAAACTAGCCGACGTTAACACGAAACTCAACGACATTGTCAGTGGAATACCTAATATTGTTCAAAAAACTAATCTGATTAAAATTCCACACGGACAAATTAAAAATATCGTGACACAGCAGCATCAGGATCATCAACATGGACACCACAAAATAAAACTTTCGAACATACCGCAGAAGTAACTGGGTTATACAGGCTGTCCATGTACGGTTTGGAAATTACTGCGGCCACTTCATCATCACCGAATGTATATCATAATCCTCTACTGGTAATGTTAACCAAGAACATCAAAGAAAGATTTACGTTGACGTCAACCGAAATGCCCCCGAGACGTTACTGGTGGTGTCTGGAATTCGTAGCTGAAACTTCTTAATTAATTACTTAACGTCATTGTATAATGAATCAAACCTTAGTGACAAAGTCACTAGTGACGGAGTCACTTATCGACGTTCAACGTCACAGATACAATCAAATATGTAAGTGTCAGATTGAATTAAAAAATATAATCGACGATTATAGAGTAAAAGTAAAAAAATATCGCCGACGTATGGTTGTAATTGATATAATTGTTTACTCAGTTTCCGCTATTGTTGCTGGAGCAGGATTATTATTATCAACAATAACAATGACAGCGCCTGCAGTTGTAACAATTGTCGTTTCAACTTCAACGACTATCGCAGGCGTTCTCAGTATTATAGCTAAGAAGATAGCTACATGTACAAATGATAAATTGCACGAGTATATAATAAAATTACACACAGCAGCAGCGGCCTATTCTAAATTATCGTCATATATTTCCTTGTACCTCAGTGATGGTAAAATATCTGATGAGGAGTTCGCAATGATAATGAAAACCTATGATGAAGCATTAAAAATCGCTAACGATTTTGGTGACAAAGTCACTCACAACAGCCAAGGCGACAAAATGGAGAATTAAATAATAACAATAATAATAATAATAATGTCTGAGTCCTCGACAGCGTCGAGAGAATTACTTCAACAGATCGTCACTAATAAAGCACCGTCAAAAACTACTATGATATTATTAAGTTCGACCAATCCTGAGTTTAGCGTTAACTTTCCTGCAAAAGAAAGAGCATTAGCACAATTGCGAGTTTATTATAGCTGGCCTAATATTAGATCAAAACCATTTGGTGGACTACAGCGACATAATTCATTGGTATTTGCAAATAAGAATAAGCCTGATGGAACTCCTGATTGGCAAGTAGTTAGCATTCCAACGGGCAGTTATCAAATAGAACAAATCAATGATGAATTCCAACGTAGGATTAAATCCATCACAGGAAAAGAATCAAAAATAGCAATTACTGCTTACGAACCAACATTATCAGCGGTGATTGAAATAAATTCTCCTGATTATCCTGTAGATATTTATCAAAGTTCGATTAGATCAGTATTAGGATGGCCTGAAGTTGCAGCGGTTTATAAAGGCCCACCAGAACCACAACGATCTGATTTCGTTATAAATGTTAAAAAATTTATAAAACTTCCAGAATATCGAAAAACTTATCCATTTATAGAGAATCCGGATGCTTATCGTGGTTATACACATTATACTCATTTTATAGATTTCATTCAAGGTAAGAAAGGTACAACAAGAATATCAACAATTAACGTTGAAGAAATTAACTCAAAATCAAGACCAATTAAATCTGAACATGAACGTGTACTGCATGATCTAAGAAATTTATTTTCCAGCATCAACACTTTTTATGACGATGATTTAAACAAATCAAATAATTGAAACAATACAACATCTGAATCAAGTTGCATCAGACTTAGAATATACAAATAAGTCTATCGTTGACAGAGAAAAAACATTAAACGCACCAGCAGATAGATTTTTTAGTACTTACTTAGTTAATGAAGACGGCCCAATTCAGCGTGTAAGTTATAAACGTTTATTTACAACAGTATTGCTTAAACATTATGGAATTACAGAAGAACAGCTACCAACATTTATAGTTCCGGGATTTAACTCTGAAGAGCTAAAGAAATCAGTTAATGATCTTATTGATGAACACTTTAAAAGAATATGTGATTCATGGAGAAAATTAATCCCGCCACCAACCGTTCTTAAATATAATAATGATCCACACGGTGGAGGTCGCCATATCTCACCTGATATTGTTAATATAACATCAACAATCGCAGTCAGTCTAATGTGCGATGCAGTTGATAGTAGTTATCAAGTAGATCTTTCAAAGTCTAACCAGGTCCAGCAAGGATATATATTATATTCATTCAGTATTCAAGCACCCCCCAGTTTTTTAATTGTATCTGAGCCAATTAATCAAGTTTATCTACGTGTACATAATCCATTATTGTCAAGAATAAATTTCAAACTCACCGATCAATCAGGAAATGTTCTTGATTTAAGAGGGGAAATACTAAATATTAATTTGTATATAGGCTCATAGAACGTCTGAGTAAATATTATAATTAAGAGGAAAAAAAAATAATGATTCTGAAATTTATTTATTTTTTTATAACAATATATTTGAGTAATAAAATAAAATACTTCTATATTCTCTGACATAAAATCAAAGATAAAATAGTTATTTTGTTAATCTGCAACATCTATCTACATTTGCGAAAACTATACATTTATTATAGAAAATGTACACTTCCCCTCAAACGCAGATAGAGCAATTATTTTTTTACTGATTGTTTCAGGTCTGAGGTAATTACACATGTAATAAAGCGAGATAACTCTGCTCTCTCTCTCTGCAAAACAAATTAAACGATTACCTCCCGTACTATTACGTTTGATTTACAGACGACGAAGATATTTTGCTTTCGTTAATTATTTAGTGATTTATTTGTTCTCTGTAAGCAATTAGTTGTTAGTGAAGCAGCAGTTTGTAACAGAGAGGGATAATGATGCATCTTTTGACTCTGATAACCTTAAATTCACGTCGGTTTATACAAGTGCGTTGAATTACAAATCAAAGTTATTTTTAGCTCTTTAAACACATGTATTTTGACCTAACGAACGATAACTCATACAGAAAATGTAATATGCGATTATTTTATGAATTATGTTTGAAAAATTGAAGTAAATTCACGCTACAGTTCTACAATAACTGATTTTATTCTATTAGTAAATACAAGTCCAGAGTAATCACATGTGAGACAGTGCGAATAGTTATATATTTAAATTTAACTATATATTCATAGGAGATGCGGTGGCCGAGGTGTTAAAGCGTTTGCATGCAGATCCACTAGTGTAGACTCGCTGTGTGTTCGAGTCTCCAAAAATGCTAAAGATATATTATCTTGCATTCGGCGACATATGCTATTTATAATTGGGGGGTCAGGGGAATCAAAGCCATAACAGACAAAATACACTCTCCCACCATACCACCACGTGGTGGGTGTACTTTTGCACTCCCCGGGGTTTGTGTATGGGGGGAGAGTGTACAAAATCTATTGTGGATTTCGAGGATTCCCCGTCATCATCATTGTATATATTCATATGTTTGTGCCGTCCGAAAATATAATCAGAATCATAATCATATGTATATATAATCATAATCATACAATCATATGTTTGTGCCGTCCAAAAATATAATCAAACTCATAATCATATGTATATATAATCATAATCATACAATCATATGTTCATTAGGATAAGTTTAGGATAAGTTAGGATAAGGTTGGATAAGTTTATGTTTGTGCTGTTAAGTTTATGTTTGTTGTTAAGTTTATGTTGTTGTTAAGTTTATGTTTGTTGTTAAGTTTATGTGTTGTGTTTGTGTCGTTAATAAAAATTACGGATCACCCTCTGAACATTCTAGGATGTTGTTTGACAACCTAGGAGTTCACATGGGGGTTGAGTCTGTATAAATGTGTTTCGTCTAATTTCAAATATCCTCTGAGCTTTCTAGGATGTTGTTTGACAACCTAGGAGTTCACATAGGGATATATTTCGAATGCCTCTGAGCTTGCTAGAATGTTGTTTGGCAATCTAGGAGCTCATATGGGGTTGTGTTGTGATTATATGTTTTGTGAATATTTTTTATTTTAAAGAAATATTTATTATATAATGAACTAAGAAAACATAAGTGATATTATTTCTGCTATTAAAAAATTAAAACATGACGGAATAAAAATATCTGATAATCTTGATCCTCAAAAAATTATGTGCAATTTTGAATTATTACAACAACGAAAATTTGAAAATAAATACACATTGCCATCCAATTATAGATTCGTGAAATCAATTTATCAGTCTTTGTTAGAATCCTTGGCAATGGTAAACGACACACAGGTGAAACTATTTGCACCTCTTGCACGTTCAATCGTTCACGAGTACGAAAGAAAAAAGATTGTGGACAATCGTGTAATGCAATTGAGAAAAATTATGTTATTTGATTCTGTCAAAAATGAAAGTGATACTGAGAGCAGCGACAGTGAAGGTGGACCCTTGACAGAGTCAGGAACTAAACAAAAACCCTGGCAAAATTGACAGAGTCGAACTATAAAGTAAAAATAAAATATTTATTTGTTTTGTATTTTTATTATTTTAAGTTAGGAGGACAGAATTATCCGATATATTCAAATATTATCCGCTGATCATATTTTATTGAATATGCAGATTTGTATGTTTTATTTGCGACAAGTTGTACCGAATATGGGTGGATGCAAAAATATCTGGCAGCTGCACTTATTGATGGAAAAGTTATTTCTTGGCCTGTTTCTGCATTTACGGATTTATTAGCTCTCTTTTTAAATACTTTACACCTTCCTGTATTTCCACGTGCAGAATTCTGACTCTGTGTAATAGCTTGCAGGTTAGATAAATGATTATTTTTGGGATTTCCATCAATGTGATCAACTACAAGTCCATCTTTGATGACCCCATAAAAACATTCGTATACGAATTTATGTGAGAAATAATGTTTATTTCCACTGGTATTAAATACAAAATAACCAAATTTATCAAGACTACCGACTGGGTTTTTTAGTCGGCAGTTTCTGATTACACCATCTCGAGACGCCTCATAATTTTTAATTATGGGATACGTTACAAATTCTTTTTGCTCCATTTATATATAATATTATTTGTTTAAATCATTGTTTTGAAATCTGGCCAGATAATCTTCTACGGTTTTTATAGGAGATTTACCTGACAATGTCAAAGTATCATTTTTTTTGGTCATAATATCGTTTTAATTCTCTATATTTTTTACCGCCGCATTTTACACATAACTGAGTTTTTCCTCTGACTCCAACACCACACTGCACACACGGTTTTGGTCCTAGACTACCATTTTTAACGCTTTGCATATGGTAGCAGCAGAATTCATTCACGCATGCTTTGTTACAAGGAGAAGTATATCCGATTTTGAGCCAAATACATCGATTCTTTGTTTGAATCAGTATATATATATATATATATATATATATATATATATATATATATATATATATATATATATATATATATATATATCCTAAAATTCAATTTAAATATTTGTCTTAATTATAATGGAAGAATTATCCATCATTGAGCCTTCCGCAGTCTCAGCGGGAACTAGATTTGATCTTGACAGATTACCAGGATATAAATTTAGTGCTTCGATGCAAGATCTAGCTTTAACAAATAAGGATATAACCGAACGTATCCGTGAAGCCAAGAAGGAATTTCGTGACGATGGTGCGGCTCATGTGTGGTCAACATTCAGGATCGGAAATATTGTCGATACTATAATGAATGACAAACGAGGAAGAATAATTATTAACCACCTTGATGTTCAAAAATATTTTATTTTAATAAAATTTATTGTAAGGACAGACGACGATACTTGGATTATCCGTGACAAGCGTGATCCAGTCCGCATACAGTCGGGAAATAATATTGTTCTCTTGAGTAATAAATCCAAACCCGGAATACTGACTGGTATTGACAAACCATATTATGAAAGAGAGTACCCTGTGACTGCGGTTGTCTATGCAATATATCCGCTGAATAATAAACCTGACGTTGGGATCTCAAACCGATGAGACTGTCAGAGTCAAGAATAAACTGTGCAGCTAAACGAGTTACAAAACATTTCACAAATGCGATACATGGTAATGGTTTAACGGATTTACGACGTAAAAAAATAAATACATGGGCAGAAGCAGTTAAAGATACTGGAGCATCTATTAAAAATGTTGCTGAGTTGGGAAAGCTATTAAAATTTCCAATAACAGTGAAGACGATAACGGGAGAGATTTTGTATAAATCGAAATATGAATCAAGAGGAGCTTTGATAGATATCATTGGTCACAACGCACATGCATGGACTTTGGCAGTAACAATATTTCCACGAGACAGAACGGTTAAATTTTATGATGGTGATATATTTGATTTTATCAGGAATATCAGTAAAAATGATTCTGTGTCTGTTTGGTTGTTTGAAAGTTCAGAATATGATCATTATGATCAGTTTGTACGGCCCAGTGGCGATATTTATCGTACAGAATCTCTTCATGTAGAAATGGAACATCTTGCGCTGAAATATACTTCTGACGATGTCAAAGTTAGACAATTACTGAATAATTGTTTTACCGTACCATCAGTTGCGGCTCACTTTGCTCAGGAGAAAAATTCGTGGAAACCGACACGATTAGAGTTTCTTGAAGATGTCCAGAAAAGTTGTATAGAATATGGACACGGTGGATTATGGAATACTAAATACAAGTATAACGACGTTATCTCCGTTGATATGGTAGCATGTTATCCTGGAAGTTTTCTTGGATACGGAGAATGTTCTAGATACTTTAAGAGATTCGGACATCCATCACACGAGATGACCAGAGTTGCGATAAACGGACCTTTACCAGATTTTGACTTAACCGGATTCGCATATATAGAATCATTCGAGTTTACAGAAAATCTCCATCCGATTACTTATGCTTGGTTTGGAAGACATTTTTCAGAAAAATGTTGGGTTTCAATAGTACTATTACGATATATGCTTGATGTTGGAATTTTAACATTATTAAAGATAAATGAGGCAATTATATCGCATAGTTCACAGAAGCAAGTTTGGTTACCAGAACCGGATAGATTTAATATCGATGATGCCAGGAGAGAATTTCCTGATCTTAACGAAGATGATATTGTTAAAATATATAAATGCAGAGAGGAAAATAATGAAAAACTTGCAAAAGATCTTGGTAGAAAGATAATCGGTAAGTTTACTCAAGGTAGTTCATACGATTATAAACGACACTGTACAAGATTGATTATGGACGATGCTGAACTAGATTTTATAATCGCTGATACAACGGAAAAAAACACATTTATAAATCGAAGTAATGCTTATTTATCAGACGGAACCAAACTAGGTACAATTGTGAGCTATATTGATGGTGACTCACCGCAGTTTACTCATTTAAGATCTTCAATGCTAGCCTACGTTTCGATAAATCTACTGTCTATGATAAATAGATTTCCTCGTTACGCTGTCAGGGTTGCCACGGATTCGTTTTATATAAATAAAAAATATACGGATTTGTTAAAACCGCTACTTGGTAATGGTGAATGGGGATCATGGAGAATAAAACAAGAAAATATACTTAGTTATTCTGAATCTGCCGACGTTGAAATTAAGGAAATATATTACAAAAATAATAATCAAATATCAAAGTCATCAGCACCATCTGTGTATGATCCTGTAGCTAGAAATAAGACTGTTTATCTTAACGGATGCGGTGGTTCAGGTAAAACAACACGTGTGATTAAATTATTCCTGAACAACCATTTAGATATAATTGTTTTGACACCTACACATAAACTCGTCAGAGAAATAAAAGAACGAGGAGCAAAATCATGTACATATCATAGTTTCCTCAGATGGTGCGGAGACACATGGACTCCTGAGCGAATGGGTGAGAAATATATGCCTAAGTATATTATATGGGACGAGGTGGACACGGTGTCGTTAGAAATATTAAAAACATTTCTTGATTGGTTGTTGACAAAGAATACTGCTGTAATAATGTGTGGCGATCATGGTCAACCACCACTCTTTATTGGACAGTCTCCAAATGAATGGCTGAAGAATAATGTAGATTATTATGAAGAAATAAATGATGACCATAGAGCTATTGATGAACCACTGAAAGAACTTAAAAGATTAATCAGACTACAGCCAGATAAAATACAATGTGAGATAATGCGTAAGGTAATTCCAGAAACTACTATGAATGATTTTTTGAACTTATGGAGACCTACTGATTTGATAGTCGCAAGTAGAAAAATAGTTCGTGATAAACTGCAGGAGAAGTTATTTCTGTTACATAAAGAAAAGTTTTCAAATCTGCCTGTACCATTATGTTATCGCCCAGCAGATACTCGACGACAAAATATTGAAGTTGAAATTCCTGGCGGTGGGATACAAAATCTTGTCTTGAATGATATTGTTTTGGTTGCTGTTGATGTTGTTGAGAATGCGCTGAGTATGGATAAATCTCCATGGACGTTAGGATACGCTATAACGATTCACTCGTCACAAGGATTAACTATTTCTGATACAAATATCTGGATTGTCGATGATCGGATAGAATGGTCAAATTTAGTCTATCTCGCAGTATCTCGAGTCAGAAGAATATATCAACTACATAGGGTTATTATGAATTTTACAGAAAATAATAATCAAACTGTTAGTAATGACGTAATAAGAAAAAACTATCTGGTTATAAACAATGTGACAAAAAAAAAAATAAGCGTGACTTTGATATTGATACTGAATTTATTATAACACTAAAACAACGACAGAATAATCATTGTGCAAGCTGTAACTGTAATATGTTGTGGCAATATTCGAATAATAATCCAAGACAATTTACCGTAGAAAGAATTAATAGTGATCTTGGTCATACACGTGATAATGTGATGCTGACCTGTCTTGAATGTAATCGACGTCGAGGCGCTGGACGCCCTGGTGCTAATTTACATAAGTGAAGGTGGTGGTAACTGTGTGTCTTTAGGAATTACTTGTAATTGTTCACGTACAAATCCACGTTGAGGGGCGGTTGAATCTAGTCTGTATATTGCAGGTCTACCCGTGGATCTAACCTGGCTAGAAATTGTATGTATAGTCACACTCCAGATAGGATCAGTTGCTCTTTTTTTTACCACCTTCAAGTTCACCAGGTTCATATAAATATCTTACAGTTACATTCCCTAATACTGGCTGAGAGGAAGATTTACTTCGGTGTATTGGTATATATTTTTTTTTGTAATTGCATTAGAAGGTTCCATGGAAGTTGCACGAGTAATTTCATTATTTAACGCAGCTATCACACTTGGTAATCTTGCAACCCATTCACGAGATCTTTCCCCAGACTTAAAGTCAGTAGATATTTCCCTTGCATATTGATATCCAAATAACCGCTCAGCAAGTGTTCGATTCAATCGTTCAACGATTGCCTGATCACGATGAATTTCAGTGTGTCCTCGTCTGATTTTAACGTTATGTTTCTTCATCAACGATAATACTGCACCAAGAAATTCTTTGCCAGGATCAGCTTGTAATAACTGTGGCCATCGTAGACCACCACGTTGATAAATTCGCTCAAATGCAGATGCAAATTCAGATGCTGTTTTTGTTGATAATGGTTCCGCTTCCTTATATCTACTTGCAACGTCAACGACAGTCAATGCGTATTTATATGTGCGTGATTGACGTCTACCAATTTTAATAGTGTCATGTGGTAAAAATAAAATATCTGCTTGATGAACTTCAGTAGGGATGCTGACATCAAAATGTGCGTATTGAATTTTTTTAGGTGGTGGTAGATAAATTTGCCATATTTCCTGTCGTGCTAAACAATTTGCAGCAACAGAACGTGAGACTTTTGCTGCTTCAGCAAGTTTAGTAATCGCTGCTCTGCCTCTCCAATATCCTCTTGGGCTATAATAAATGGATTCCATTATAATAGTTATATAATTAATTACCAGCCTCTAGCATTATTTTACCTTTCATAGCAGATTTTATTAGAAAACTAGCGAGTTTTTCTCTGACAGATTTATTAGGTATAGAATTTAACGCATGAATCAATTTCACATCTGCGAGATGCCGTTGTTGTAAATCTTTACTTTTATACGCAATATCATGAACATGACATGCTTGATCAATCTTATTTATTGGATGCTCTCCTGGTCTTGGTTGATCTTGATCATTAAGTCGGATATCAAGTCGAGTTCCAGGACCACAATAATTATATCCAGGAAGTTTTCTCACCGGGGTATTTAGCCCATGGAACTCCTGGCAATTCCCCTAATGAAGCAGCGATATCTCCACCGTTGACTGACAAGTCAAGAGGAATAAATTTATATTTTCTTGTGCCACACTTTACACATTTGCTGTAATTGCACGTCTTTTATTTTTTGTTTTTATTGTTATTAATCCAGTGGTATGGGTAGGTGCTCTGCATCGAACTCAATATAAATTTTGTTATTTATTATATGAATATAACTGACGTTTCTGCGACACAAAAACAAGAACCAGTAAAGCACCATCCAGAGCTACAGATTTCTATCAGAATGATTATAATAGGCCCATCTGGATCAGGCAAAACACAATTATTGCTTAATCTGATAATGCGATGGCTCAAGTGGGATAAACTATATTTGGTAGCACCATCTGTAGATGATCAACGGTGTTATGAAGTACTTAAAGATTTTAATAAAAATGCAAAATTGCTGAATGAAGACGGTAATGATGTTGTTGACTTTATTACCGACATTGATGAAGCCCCATCTGTAGATGACCTAGATGGATTTATTAATAACCTTGTAGTATATGACGATATTATGTTAGATAAACAATCAAATCCAGCTCGGATATTTTCTCGAGGTAGACATAAAAATACTGACGTGATTTATGTTACTCAGCGATATACACAACTTCCGAAAGTGATTAGAGATAACTGCAATATTTTAGTCGTGTTTAATGGAGTAGATAATTATACCTTACAAAATATTTATTTTACTTGGTGTTCAGGGGATATGGACATGATCAAGTTTAAAAACTTCTTTTCAAAAGCACAATCTGTTTCGTTCGGATTTATAACAATAAATCTACATGACCCAAGATCGAGATATCGTATAGGTCTGGATAAAATCGTTGGTTAATTTATAGCAGCAGGGAGGGTGAACAACCAATATTGAGTGACCCGGCGAGTAAACGAAACGCACTATAAAATAAAAACAAAGAGTCAACGATGGGATAACAAAAATGAGCTAACCCAAACGATTTATTATCCGTTTTCAACCGTATGGAAATCGGTTAGAGGCTTCAGTTTAACGTTATTGACATTGTTTTTTCAGCCTTCGTAGGAACCTTATGTTTTAGACAAATGACGATTCAGACAAGTGGTCTGTTCACCCTCCCTTCTGCTAAAATTGCAAAACATTCAGATTGATGCCTATAGTATTTTCAGAAGAATTTGTGAGTATGTCTAATTCGGTGATTATCTTACGAGAGAAATAGGGTATTTCTATAGTTACTAAAAATATTTAATCGTTGTGTCCGTTAAATGTAACATACATGCGTGTGAAAGAGGCTCAAAGGATGTAAAATTTCAAATATGCAACCGAAGCCTATTGATAAATTTGACCTAGGAATTAACTTTGAGCAGCAACGATGTAGACTTGGTCAATCATATGAGAATACAACTGAAAAGACATTAATAATATTGTGCAAGAAACAATGAAGTCGCTGACGTTGAGTAGGTCATCCAGTGTGGATGAAGTGAGCAGCAAATACTCTAATGATGACGATGATGTAATTATCCAATATAGTAGTAGCAATAAAGTTCGTCAAGAATAAAATAATCAAATAGATACTTGCAATATAGGGAATCATCAACGACATATGTTCGTAAAATATGAAAGTTTTAGAAGATGAAGAATCTAAACGAATAGCTCAGTGTTATGAGTCTTGTGCAATGATACTCACATGCAACGACTCAAAAACAATGGAGTCAGTATACAAGCAGTACAAGACATTTTTACGTCATCGGATGTCGCACAACAAACGGCGGTCATTGACAAGTCGGTATAACACTTTGTAATGATGAGCGTGCAGTGATCTGGCCAAATTATGCACTGAAGAAAATTATATTCAAACAATTTTTTTTGCGGGTACTCCTCACTGTATGCAGGGCCGACAAGGCCGGGGGGGGGGGGGCGGGGGGAAACCGGGGATATTTCCACGGGGCCAAGGCCCGTAAGGGAGCCCGGGCCGAACAACACTTTTTAATTTTATAAAATGAAAATTTTGCTTGAAGAAGAACTAGGAGAGGCCCGGGTGTTTATTACCCCTGGGCTCGTGATCGCAATCTACGGCCATGGCTGTATGCGGCTTTGTGAATAGATTTGTTGACTACAAACTGTCATGGGACCCCGATTAGCCAAGAGGTCTGAAACGCTTCACGGATCACTGCCATCACATTTCTGTCTTGGTGGGTTCGAGCCTCGGGCTAGGCCATTGTCGGTACGCGATAAAGCTTGCCAATAGCTTCCAGTGGGGAGGTGGATCATTTCGGGGTTTCCCCAGGTTCTTTCTCCACCAATTATACTGGCCGCCATATATGACCTATCATATGCTGCAAAATGGCTTAAAACCCCACAACAACAACAACAACAACAACAACAACAACCACAAACTACCGTAAGTTTGGAAATTACTGTCACAGATGAAAGGTATTTTGCAGGTACGGGCCGTGCAATCAAATTTTTTCCATGTCATTATTTCTGCAACCCTATAAGCAAGAGAGAGAGTGAACAGACCATTTTGCTGGAAACATTATTTATGAAAAATAAAGCTTCATACGAAAATGAAAAAAAAAATAAGGTTAATAACGCCAAATTGAAGCTTCTAACTGACCAAGATTTCTCTAATTGGGTTAGCTCATTCTGTTACTTATCTTTGACGTTTGCATTTTTATTTTTTTTATGCGTGTCTGTTTACTCGCCGGGTCATTCAACGCTGGTCGTTCACCCTCTCTGCTGCTATAATTAAATCAGTGTTATATCAGTAATGGTAGGAGAATCTCACACAACTAGATTAGCCCAGGAGCGACTAGAGGAAATTAAAATATATATTCCAGTCCGTGATTCTGTCAAGCAAAAACTACAAGCTCGTCAGGAGTCTCTGGTGGAATTAGCAGAAGGTACAGAACAATTATTTAAACCGGTTACAAAGGCTACCGAAGGTCTTCTTCGCACTTTAAAACGAACCGCTGAAGCAACTGGAAAAATAGCGGAGCGAAGCAAGAGAACAAGAAAGATTTTAAGAGAACTTCCAGGCGAAATAGCTGCTGCTCAACCAGTGCAAGAAATACTTGAAGGTATAGACCACGCTCGTGCTGAAATAGGTGATATAAAGGAACGTATTCCAGAAGCAGAAGTAAAACCAAAACAAGCAAAACTTAGAATTTCTCCGATTTAAAAATTTACCGAAAATACTATTGCTGATATCAGGAACGCCAGGAGTATAAGACAATTAGCTATAAGTGCCGCGAAAAGTCTCAATAATAAAGAATAATTTCTGAAACCTGAGTATCATGGTCGTCGTTCTATAAGCGATGAAGACTGGTACAAATGGATATTTCGCATACATTACGAAGTTGATCAGGCCCGAAATGATGATCCAAGATACATGGAGTATATGAACGAGATAGATAACTATCATAAGCGGTTACAATCATCACCACCACAACAACAACGACGACAACAACCAGCTCAAACAACAAGCAAGAAAGATATAAGTTCTCCCCCTGGTGCCACTGGAAATGGTATTGGTACAGGTACCAGAGGAAGTGGTCTTATTACTCCATGCCCGATGACGTCCTTGCCGATGTTGAACGACTAGAGATTCTAATTGGAGGAAAACAAGCAGGTAATAATTTCCCAGAAATCAGTAATGAAGCAGCCGATATTTGTCAACGATTATTTACAGGAGGTATCATGGACATTAATGTTTATCGGTCCCTCATCAATGAAATCGTTGATGATTATCATAGTGATTAGTGGAAGCAATTAGATGTAATGACTAAAATAATATGACCATACATAATGCTCAACGTGGACCTGTACTGATCAGGGTGAGAAATTCGAGATTGCCAACCTATAGAGCGATCTACGGTGATGGACTCGGCGATGTTGTTCAAGGTCTATTCAGAAGGATAGCTCCAAAAGCAATACCGATTGCAAAGCAACTGGAAATGAAAGCTATTGACGTTGTTCGTGAAAAAGGTATTGGTGCTGTTGGTGATGTTGCCGGTAAAGCATTTTCAGCAATCAAAGATAGACTAGCATGATTAAAAGGACGAAAACCTCAGCCAGTAAAATTACCCAGCACAGAAGTTATGCCAGCGAATGTCAGTAAAATAATAAATCAGGCTGCAAATCAAAAACTAGCAGACTTGGCTGGTGAAAAAGAAAAAAAATAGAACCTCTAGTCTGATAGCGGGAAGTGGTCTTCGTGTTAGACGATAGAAAATATAATAAAGATGTTCAAACGTATATCTGATCCCGCATTTGACATGGACGCACCAGTACTTAAAGATGAGTCTGTGCGCGATTATCAGTATTATTCTTATGACGCACGACAGCCAAATCAGCGTGGGCGAATTGAGCTGCAGGTTCCGGATACAAGCAGATATTTCTTACCCGCTAAAGCATTTATTGAAGTAGAAGGTGAGATCTTAAAAACAGATAATATTGAATATGGAGTTAGTGTTAGTTTTGTTAATAATTGCATTATGGCGTTGTTTGACAGCGCTACTTACATGATTGACGGAAGAAATATTGAATCGATTCAAAAAAGATGTTAACGTTGGCACAACGATACTTGGCCTTGCAAGATACAGCGACGATTATTCAAGATCAGCTGGTCCGTCAGTGATGTTTGTAAAGGATACTTCTGATTCTCTGGAGTACCAACAATATGAAATAGGACGCCCAAGAAACTTTGCCAGAGACGCCGACGCGGTTGTGGAAAACATAATTATTAATGTTGATGTAGATTATAATTTAGGATTTAGATCACGTCGATCAATGCTGAAAGATGGAAGTAGAAGATTTTCATGTGCAATTCCACTGACACATATCTTTGGATTTTGTAGAAGTGTTAGAGAGGTTATTTTCGGAGCCAAGCATACAGTTGTGCTCGTCCGAAAAGCTACAGACGATGATGCAATATGGCGACCTGTTGGTGATGCTGGTAAAGTAATTCTGACAAAACTTCCGCTGTGGACGCCAGTAATGACTTCAACAATACCTGAAGAACAACGGTTACTCTCTTTCATGAATCAAGGCTGTAAATCAATGCTATCATGGTTGACGATGACCACAGATAGTGTTCACAGTACAATTAATGGTTTATTTACGTGACAAATAGCATCTCAGCAAGGTGTCTCCGCACCTCGATATGTATTTGTTGCTTTCCAAGATGCTGCACGAGTAAACTCACAAACACAAAGTATAATGATATTTGACAAACGTGGGGTTTCTGTAGTTTGTTTTAAGGATAAATGGACATCAAGAACCAGCTGAGGATATATTATTAAATTTTGATCAAAATCATGTAGCACGTGCATATTATAGTTTGATGACATTCATGGGGCGCGATCAGAATGTTGATTCTGGTTTACAAATATCACAGTTAGATTTTACAACGCTGTATCCGATCTATTATTTCTCACTGGAACACTTGGATTTATTTAGACAATCTGTCGTTGATATACACTTTCGAGCTCGTGTGACAAGAGGAGTTTTTACTAATTACAGAGCAATCGCCGTTATACTCAGCGACAGAACAATGTTACTTGAAGGTGTTGGTGGACGAATGAGAGTTATTGATGCCCCAGTAGAAAACATGTAATTAAATCACTCATGATATTATAATGTGCATTTCTCAACATGAATGATAATGGTATCAATAATCTCAGAACACCAGAATCGGATTTCGACGCTGCAACGAAGAAATACGTCGACGATAGTAACATCCCGATGACGACATCATTAATAACAGTCAATGATGGAACGGCCACATTGAGATCTGATTATAATAATCACGTATAAACATTTTTAAATTTCCGTAGAAACGTAAACAGATCTTTTAATGAATTTTTGGAAGTCCAGCGGTTGTTGATACTAACCTCGCTGATATTAAAAAGATTACCGACAGTGCAGTATATACGGTAGCGTCTAGATCAGCGTTATGGTCACCACTCAATAAATCTATCAAACATCGTGCTGAGGTTACCGGTATATACAGGTTCTCGATACTCGGTGCTGCAACATTTACAGCATCTACAACAATTTCACGGCGTGCTCCACTAATTGGATCTTCTCCTGTATTGTAAGTAGTAATAGATCAAAACGACGAAGAAACATTTGTGGTGGAACCTAAAGAAAAAGGTACCACCGTGTTGTACTATTGGTGTCTTGAATTAGTCGCTAAACTACCACCTACTTAAATATAATGACAATCAACGTTCAACGTTTCAGATACGAGCAAGTATGTTCGTGGCACACACAACTGAAAAATATCATCGACGAGTATACAGTTAAAGTAAAAGAATATCGCAGACGTGTAGTTGTCGTTGAATCAGTTGTGTATTCAGCATCTGCCATCATCGCTGGAGCAGGTGTATTAATATCAGCGGTAACAATGACATGGCCAGTGGTTGCAACAATTTGTGTTTCAGCCGCAACAATAATTGCTAGTATTCTTAATATCATCGCGAATAAAATATCCACGAGTACAAATACAAAATTGCACGAGTACACAATAAAACTACATGCGGCTATGAGTGCATATTCTAAATTATCGTCATTGATTTCATCATATATTGGCAATGGAAAAATGTCGAATAACAAGTTCACAGAGATGATCTTGATTTTTCAATCAGGGATCCAACAAACAGTTGGCAACGGGGTATTTGACAAATCCGCATCAAATATAATTGAAGAATAAATCGTTTTTGCCCTAAAAACATATTAGACATAAAGAATATATATATATATATATATATATATATATATATATATATATATATATATATATATATATATATATATATATAAGTATATATAAAGGCAAGCATATATGCTAAGCAGTATTTTTTCGTGATATTCCATACGATAAACTTCGTGTAAAACAATCTCGGTCAGATAAAAATATATCTCGATGATGTCATTGATACAATGAAATTGATTTATAAAGAATTTGGAGCGACTTTAACTTTGGATGATCATACAAGAGATTTTATTCTAAATTATCCCGTGTGGCCAAACTCGGACTTTATTAATGATGAGCGCTGGAGGAATTATCATCATGCTGGCATTAGAATTACCGGCCCCGATGTTAAAATCGTAGAGAAACACACTGAGATGTTGAAATTTCATGTATGGAGAGTCAATGGTTGGCTTAAAGTTTGTAAAAATCAATAAATTATTCTGTTTTATTAAAAAAAAATAAAGTGTTATATGAAAATTTATTTTTAATGTGTTAAATTTAGCAAATTTTATCAATTAGTAATTCAAAATAATAAAAATGTCAACGTTCGATCAAAGATCGCACGAAATACTACAACAGATCGTCGCTAATACAGCACCGTTAAAACCACGATGATATCAGCGTGTTCAACCAATCCTGAATTTATCGTTAACTTTCCAACTGCAATTCCAGCGAAAGAAATAGCACTAGCACAATTACGAGTTTATTATAATTGGCCAAATATTAGATCAAAATCATTTGGTGGGTTACATTCAAACAACTCGTTAGTATTTGCAAATAAAAACCGCGACGACGGAACCCCAGATTGGCAGGTTGTAAGTATACCTACAGGCAGTTATCAAATAGAACAGATCAACGATGAATTCCAACGCAGAATAAAATCTATCACAGGAAAAGAATCCAAAATATCTATAGTTGTTCACGAACCAACATCAGCAGCCGCGATAGAAATAAATTCTCCGGATAACTCCGTAGACATATATCAATCATCGATAGGATCTGTCCTAGGATGGCCTGATGTTCCGCCGGTTTATCAAGGTCCACCAGAACCTCAACGCGGTGATTACACTTCAGATAATAAGGAGTATTTTGGAGAAAAATATATGGAGTATGGCGACCGTATAATGTGGTTTTTTGTAAAAGAAAGTCCGATGCCGAAACCACAGTTTTCATTTTACGCCGATGGGGATATAAATATAGGTTGGGATTTTGAATGTCCATCTGCTACTTATTATATTCCCTATTTTAGATTAAATGAAATCAAGGAGTTCTTTAATAAGATCATCACTGAGTATGATGCGAGTATAAGTGAACTACGCAAGAAATTTACTAAATATGTAATAGAATACCCCAATGAAAAATCTCGTGAGGAAATTATTTCACAGATAGCGTATATAAATAAAATCGATGATGATCTTAAATCTACAAACCATTAAATAGTACAGTCTGTTATTGATTTAACCGAACGCTCAACTAAACAAGAGTTTTTAAAGGCAATGGCAGTATCTGAGGTTGATTTACCAAAATTTAAATTTTACGGAAATCTTGTCAGCGTCAACGATATCATCGATGAATATTTTCCACGAATTCTTGAATCATGGAGAAAAATAAACCCACCACCAGGTATTCTCAAACATAGTAATAATCCATACGGTGAAGGCCGCCATATCTCACCTGGTATTGTAAATATCACATCAACGATCGCAGTCAACCTTGTATGTGACGTAATTGATGGAAGTTATCAAGTAGACCTTGAAAAATCCAATCAAGCCCAGCAGGGATATATCTTATACACATTTACCCCTCAAGTTCCCCCTGGGCATTTAATTATATGAGAACTAATTAATCCCGTTTATCTGAAATGTCATAATCCGCTATTATCAAGAATACATTTTAAACTTACTGACCAGATTGAACATTTGTTGGATTTGCAGAATGAATCATTAAATATAAATCTGTATGTGAAATCGTAGAACGTCTGTGTAAATATTCCCTGGTATAATCGGGAATAAAAATAAATCTGAATATTTTAAAATTATTATAAATCTGAAAAATTCTGCAGCAAATGCTGTTTTTTAGTTGATTTTTGGTCAAATTGTTCATTGTTTTGCCTGTTTTTTGCCAGATGTTACCTGTTTTTAAGCAAAAAATGACAAAAACATTGGTCCGATTTCTTGTTTTTTGAGGGTCAAACCCCGATGTCGTTAACCGGAATTTAACATTAGAAAATCGAGAAATAGATTTTTTTGCCTGAATCTTATTGTAAAATCACGAAGAAATGAAGAAAAATTAGCCAAGCACCAACAAAAAACTGACAAAAACCCGGCAAAAGCCAGAAAAAAATTGATTTTTTGATTTTCTAATGATAAATTCCCGTTAACGTCCTCAGCATTTGACCCTGAAAAAACAAGAAATCAGACCGAATAAAAATGTCGAATATTTACACTATAATCAGAAATGAATAATTCCCCCTTGATTTTGTCAACGAGCCAAGGATTTCGTTTAGCCATTATCACAGTCACTGGTCCATTACTTTCACTGTTACTACTTTCACTTTCACTGGTACAATGGATCGTTTGACGCTCTTACATAACCTTTCTCAACTGCCTTACACGACTATTCACAAGCTTTTTTGTTTCGTATTCGTGAGATAATTCTGTTCTAATTTTTTCGATTGCGTTTGCAAGTGAAATAAATTCTTTAACCTGCGTGTCATCGACTTTTGCCAATTATTTTATCATTGATCGATGAATTAATTTCATAAATCTGTAATCAGATGGTAATGTATATCTATTTTCAAATTTTCGTTGTTGTAATGATTCAAAATCACAAATTATGTTTTGAGGATCAAGCTCATCAGTAAGTTTTATACCGTCATGTTGTAATTTCTCAATTGCAGAAATAATAACATTAATATTTTCATAATTCATTATATAATGAATATATGTTTAAATTAAAAATATTTCTGAATAATAATAAAAATAAATATTATAATCTGAATAAATATTATAATCAGAATATATCTGAATAAATTTGATTCTGCATAAATATCATAATAAAAATATATCTGAATAAATTTGATTCTGCATAAATATGATAATAAAAATAAATATTATAATCAGAATCAGAATAATAAATAAAAATAGCAAAAGAGGAGTACCTCACGAGCGAGTTGAATGACGTCCGATATATATCTTTCGGATTATTGTTATATTTTTCTTTCTCATTGCAATTATTGAATCGTTAAGCGCGATAGGGGTAATGAAAAAAAAAAAAAAACCTAAGTGAACCCTGGGCGCTTTGAGGTTCAGGGGTGCCAGGCGAGTTACACCTGGAATTAAATTTTTTTACGATTTTTTTATAATCACCCGTACACAAGTATATATCTCGTCATCAACTGCCCGCATCCGCCCTTCCATCATTTGCCTTAATTTTAGAACGGATCGCATCATTTCCATATAATAAGAGATGTTTATGTGTCGATCCGTTATCGATGATAGAGAAACCTCAGAATGAACAAATAATACTTCTATAATTTGCCTCAATTTGATGACGGATCGCGCTATATCATATAATAATATTGATAAATGTATAGATCCGTCATCGAACATAGATGTCTCAGAATGAACAAATAATACTTCTATTGATACATTCTTCATTGTTTCGATTGTGAATTACAGTATGGTGGTGGAACATCACTAATCTGAAATTTCTTTGAGTTAAGATCATCATTGGTCAGTATCAAAGTCTTCATTGTGATATTTTGTATATAAATATTTATTTAATTAATTTTTCAGCAAAAAAAAAAAAATTTTATCCACCCATGCGACGGACTGGTGTCAAGGGAGACAACTGCTTAATTACTCTACCAACGAAGACAGAGTTATCTCTCTTATGTGTGTAGAGATAACCCAGACTTCTAACATTTGCGTAAATTTGATGATAGCGATATCAGAATGTATAAATAATACTTCCATCATTTGCCTCAATTTGATAACGGATTGCGCTATTTTCATATAATAATAATAATATTGCGCGATCCGTTATCGATGATAGAGATATCAGATTGAGTAAATGATACTTCTATCTGATGTTTTGAATATTTGCGGAATCCTTTCAACCATTTTGTGCTTACCAGTACCCCCTCGTACAGAATTCTGACTCTATGTTATAGCCTGTATATTAATTAAGTAGTTATTTTTCGGATCCCGATCAATATGATCGATTACAAGTCCGTCTTCCATTACTTCATGAAAACATTCGTACGCGAATCTATGGCAAAGATACCATTTTTCTAACAGTAAATCTAAGATAACCATTATGAGCAGTACCGACTGGTCTTTTTAATCCGCAGTTCATGATTACACCATTACGAGATGCTTCATAATCCTTGATGATGGGATGTTTCACAAATTCATTTTGTTCCATTTATATAATAATGTTATTTGTCTAAATGATTATTTTGAAAATCTGGCTAGATAATCTTCTACGGTTTTTATTAAGGATTCGACTCCATCGGTGTTTTTTTTTCATCATAATATCGTTTTAGTTCTCTGTACTATTTGCCACCGCATTGCACACACAACTGAGTTTCTCCTCTGACCCCAACACCACATTGTGAACACGGTTATGGTCCTAGACTCCCGCGTTTACGCTCTGCATGTGGTATCCACAGAATTCATTTACGCAGGCTTTGTTACAAGGAACTGAACATCCTATCATAAGCCATCGATATTTATTCTTTGCTTGAATCATATATATATATATATATATATATATATATATATATATATATATATATATATATATATATATATATATATATATATATATATATATATATATATATAATTAAACTTCAATGTAAAGATATATTTGTATTAATTATAATATGGAGAAATTATCTGCAATCAAACCCTCTAAAGCCAGATTTGATCTTGATAAAATAACTAAACCTAATTCAGTTTTTCGATGCAAGATCTGGCTTTAACAAATAGGGATATAACCAGTCGTATCCGTGAAGCCAAGAAGGAATTTCGTGACGATGGTGCGCAACACCAAAAGTGTCGCCGATGCTACAATGAATGACAAACGGGCAGCGACAATTATTAACTACTTTGATATTCATCAAGGAAATCAAAGGTATTTTATTCCAATAAAATTTATTGTAGAGACAGACGACGACACTTGGATTATCCGTGACAAACGTGACCCTTTCCGCCTGACACATTGTCACGCTAAATAAAAATTCCAAACCAGGAGCGTTGACTGGTATTGACAAACCATTATATGAACGAGCGTATCCTATGACTGCAGTTGTTCATGCGTTGTATCCGATGAATGATAAACCCAACGTCAATGATTTCAAACCGATGAAATTGTCATCGTTAACTTCATCAAGGATAAATTGTGTAGCTGAACGGGTTACAGAACACTTCACAAACGCGATGCGTGGAAAAGGTTAAACTGATTTACGAGGTAAAAAATAAATTCGTGGGCAGAAGCAATTAAAGATACCGGAGCATCTATTAAAGATGTTGCTGAACTAGGAAAAAAATTAAAATTCCCAATGACGGTCAAAACACTAACCGGAGAGATTTTATATAAATCGAAATATGAATCAAGAGGAGCCCCGATAACGATCACTGATCATAACGCACATGCATGGACTGTGGCAGTAACAATACTTCCACGAGACAAAACAATTAAATTATATGGTGATATGTTTGATTTTATCAGAAATATTAGTAAGAGTGACCCTGTATCCGAGTGGCTGTTTCTAAGTTCTGATAATAAAGATTATGATCAGTTTGTACGGCCTAGCGGAAGAAATTTATCGTAAAGAATCCCTCCACGAAGAAATGAAAAATCTTGCGCTGAAATATACTAATGATGCTGAACAATTACTGAGTGATTGTTTTACCGTTCCATCAGTCGCTGCCCACTTTGCTCGGGAGAAAAATTCATGGTCGCAGACAAGATCGGAATTTCTTGAAGATGTTCAATGTAGTTGTATCGAATACGGACACGGTGGATTATGGAATACCAAATACGATCACAACGATGTTATCTCTGTTGATATGGTAGCATGTTATCCTGGAAGTTTTCTTGGATACGGAGAGTATTCTAAATACCTTAAGAGATTTGGAAATCCAATACACGAGATGACCAGAGTTGCGATAAACGGACCCTTACCAGATTTTGATTTAACTGGATTCGCCTGTATAGAGTCATTCGAGTTTGCACTGAATATTCAGCCAATTGTTTATGCGTAGTTTGGAAGACATTTTTCAGAAAAATGTTGGGCTCCAATAGTGTTATTACGGTACATGCTTGATGTAGCAATATTGATATCATTGAAAGTAAATGAAACAATTATATCATATCGTCCGCAGAAACAAGTTTGGTTGCCAGAGCCAGACAAGTTTGATGCAGAAAAAGATATCAGGAAAGAATTTCCTAATCTCGACGAGGATAAGATTACTGAACTTATTAATAATGTATCTAAATACAACAAAGAAAATAATGAGAAACTTGCAAAGGATCTCGGCAGAAAAATAATCGGTAAGTTTAGTCAGGGTAGTTCATGTGATCATAAACGACATTGTACAAGATTAATTATGGACGATGCTGAACCAGATTTTATAATCGTTGATGCAACGAAGAGAAATACATTTATAAACCGGAGTAATGCTTATTGATCAGACGGAACTAAATTAGGTTCAGTTGTGAGTTATAGTGATGGTGAGTCACCGCAGTTTACTCATTTAAGATCATCGATGTTAGTATATGTTTCGATAATTCTATTATCAATGATAAACAGATTTTCTGATACCGCGGTTAGGGTTGCCACGGATTCATTTTATATAAACAAAAAATTTACACATTTGTTAAAACAATTACATATTGACAATTATGCATCATGGGGCGAATGGAGAATAAAACGAGAAAATATATTCATGTATTCTGAATCTGCCGACTTTGAAATCAAGAATATTTATCACAAGAATAATAATCAAATATCAAAATCATCAGCACCATCTGTATATGATCCTGTGGCCAGACATAAAACCGTCTATCTCAATGGATGTGGTGGTTCAGGTAAAACAACTCGTGTTATTAAATTATTCCTGAACAACTGTTCAGATATGATTGTTTTAACACCGATACATAGTAGTAAAGGAAAAGGCCGATTCTAGCCCAACGCATCCAATCCCCCCTCCCCCTCCCCCCCGAATCGGCTCTTCCTTTACTACTACCCTCTTACTCCCACCCCTTTACTACCCCCCCCCTACACATAAACTTTAACTACGTTACCTAATAAGGTATATATATAGCACTTGTTTACCTAATAAGGAAGTCGGGTACACAGGTAACTTATCAAGCATAACAGTAGAAGATATAGCCACTTGTTTACCTAATAAGGAAGTCAGGTACACAGGTAACATATCAAGCATAACTATTGCATGAGTCACAGACATCGCTTGATTATATGTAATTTTTCAGAACGTAATGCGCATGCGTAGAATGTTCTCGAACTAGACTGAGTGCAGTATATAAAAGGCAAAACGTGCTTTATAAATCAGTCTGCAGGAGTTTGACCAGTACGAAAGATCATGCGGAAATTATTATACTTGAACGTTTGGGTGGATATTCACAAAGCGAGAAAGGTAAGTGATATTATTTTATTGTTTAGATAATATTTTATGTTATATCATACTTGTTTTGATAATCTTTTTCATACTTATTAACCCTCATTGGTAGAATATCTGTTAACATACTGTCAATAGTACGAAACTCGCGTATTAAATCGTTCATATCATATTTTATACCCCGCAAGTAAGATCGTATCTGATCAAGTAATTTTTTATAGGTGATACTAGCCGTTCGACAACTATTTTTTTTAATCGTGAGTTTAGGTTCTATCTTTTTACATGCAGTTTCAAGAGAAACACCAATGCCTGATAATATTAGCAAAAATAGGTTTAATGATGCACCACTTGAAATTATACCAGATCCGGTCAATAACAACGGTAATATGATATTACTCGAAGTATTTTGGTATAATATTTGTAACATTTTTTCACACACCAAAGTTTTTTATGATAAAATTTGTAATATTGCATTAGAGCATCCACATCTTGTTTTGGAATTTCTTTTGAAATGTGATTGAAATCAAATATATATTTTTTCATTATATAATATTAATTTATAAAAAATGTTGGTTCTGGTTTGATTAAGTAATTAATTACTATGTTTTATCTATAAATTCCAGATGTGCCACCAATAAGGCACTGAGGTTAATGTTTGATCATCTAATCTCAGTATAAATGTTTCTTCAATATTTTTACTTAGCAATATAGATATAACTCCAGAGAGAGAATCAGTTGAATTACGAAATATATATCTGTTAATTATAACAAATCTTTCATCACTAAATACGGATAGCCTGTAAATACCAGTGACTTCTGCGGTATATTTGATAGTTTTATTTTGTGATGTCCACATTGATGATCCTGATGCTACTGTGTATACAATATTTTCAATCGAACTGTGGGGGGGGGGGGGTTGTATATTGATTTATTTTCTTATTAATTTCACTAATATCATTTTCTAAACTCTATTTTTCTGTATATATATTATTAAGTTTTGCTTCTATATCAATTAATTTTTTATTAATATCAACAAGTTTTATATCAGCATTTGATGGGCTTCCAAAAAATTCATTTTTAAGTGTGTTTATGTTTCTACGAAAACTTAAAAACATGTTCACGTGGTTAAGAAATTCATTTTTGAGTGCTGTTATTTCATTACTGATTAGAACTTCCTTATCATCGACGTATTTTTTATTAACTGCATCAAAATCCGTCTCTGGTCTTCTGAGATTAGTAATGCCATTATTATTCATGTTGAGAAATGCACGCATTATGCCACCGTTGACCAATACGTACTTAGATTCTTGATCGTCGACATATTTCTTTGTTGCGGCGTCCGTATCTGCGGCTGGGTTTCCAAGATCTATAATTTTATTTTGGTTCATAATAATGCTACCAGTAAATGAATCACCAGCTTTTTTGACATAATCATTAATCGAGTTACCAGAATCTTGTATCTTACCTTGATTTGTAAAAGTAACAATATTATTAACAACCGCAGCAGGAATTCGTATAAGTACATCTGGTAGTTGTATATTACTCGTCTTTAATCGTCCTTGTTTATCCTGGAAAATAACAACTTCATTTGGATCTACACTTGTGAGATTTAATAAATTATCAATTTCATTTCTTAGCTGATCAAGAGTTGCGTACTTTGATAAATCACCTTGATAACCTTCAGTCAATAAATCTCCTCTTAATGTTCCAAATTTTGCATAATAGCTCATTATTTATTGTCTTACATAAAATTGTTAACATTATTTAGTTTAATATTATATAAAATTATATAATAACAATGGCAAAATCGTCGATATTAAACTTTGATACCGAGCGGTTGGTGAAACATAAACATAATAATGAACTTCCAGATTGTCATTATCTTATTGTTGGGCGAACTGGATCGGGAAAAACAAATTTGCTTATGAACTTACTTCTCAGAGATAATTTTAACTATGATCGAGTTTATATTTATACAATTAATCCACAGCAAGATAAGTACGAGCTACTAAACGAATATAATAACAAACTTCGTGATGATCTTGAGGCTGGTGAAGATTTTTTTATAATCAGACAGCCAGAAGATCTTATTCCAGTTAATCAACTTGATGCATCTGAACATAAGATAGTAGTTTTTGACGATATTCCGCTAAATAATGTGGAGATTAATAAAATAAGATCATATTTTTCACTGTCGCGAAATAAAAAGTGTAATTCTATTTATTTAGCTCAAGGTTTTTATAACGTTGACAGATTTATTAGGCGAAATACTGGTTGTTTTATATTATTTCCAGGATTGGACAATGTTGACGTCAGAAATATTGCGAACGAACAATGTGGTGACATAACAAAAGATAAATTTATTGAACTTTATCATAAAGCTACAAAAGATAAATATAACTTCTTCTTATTTGATAAACTTACATATGATCCAACTAAAATGTTTCGCTGTTGTATTAACACTTATTTACAGTAAGGCGTTTCAATTTTATAAAATTTATATATAATAATTATGGACAAACGAGCGCAATATAGAAAAAATATAGAAGATCTGAAAAAACTTGCTCAATCTCAAGCAGCATTTAAGCAGCGAGTACAGCAAGCACGACGTGGACAAATAACTGCTGAAGAAACAACAGCTACAATTCTCAAACCAGTTACTGAAGCAATTCTTGGGAAACAACCTGAAACTAAACCACTATCAGAAGAAGAACTTAAGAAACTACAAGAAAAAGGCTTGGTCGGATTAGTTAAAGAACAACAAGAAGCAGCTGCTGTAAAAATTATTGCTAGATCTGATGAGGAAAAAAGAAAGTTAGCTGAGGCACTTGTAAAAGATATTAATGATCCTGCTGCTAAACAAGCTGAACTAAACCAGCTGATCAATAATCCGTTTTATTTTGAAAGAAAATTAGCAGAACTAACTTTACATGAAATTAATACTATATTAGGAAAAATATCAGAAAAAATAGAAGATATTGAAAAAGAGCAACAAAGAGTCGGTGATATTACTGTAAAGTTTTTAGAAGTTGGAGAGAAAAGACTTTTTTATATAAATAAAGCAAATAATAAGATAACTGATGATGAGTATGATGAATTTAAAAATAAAGAAAATATAAAAGATATTGATAATATATATAAGTGGACTGATGCAGGATATCAAACATTAATCAATAAATTAGATGAAATAATAAGAGACGGAATTGTTGCTAAAGATGAAATAAATAAGGTTACAGAAATTGATGATATGAAACCACTTTATGATAGAATGAGACATAATATTATTGCTTTGACGTTTAAAATGACAGCGGAAGATTATAGAAAAAGAGAATATGGAAAAGGGTGGAATTTTCATAGGAAATTTAAAATAGTCGATGATAATCGAGTTAAAAATTATAAAAAATCTATATTATCAAAAACTGGGGAAGGTGTAAAAATATTTACATCAACTACTGAAATGATAGGTAGATTAATGCTATTAATATCATCAAAAGAAGCTGGTAATGTTAGTGTTGAAATTGATAATGAAATTGTTGATATACTTGATTATCTAAGATCAGAAAATTTATTAACATCTGACGAGTATGAAACTTTACACCGCGACTTAATATAAATCAAATGACTTAATCTAGGCGATTTAATTTTATAAAAATATAATAAATAACAATGTCAACAACACTATTGCTAGACTCGAGTCAAACGACAGAAAATAGCGCAAACTTTTCAGTAAATTACAATCCGCCAATACAACTAGATCATGCTAAACAATATGAGATCGGGTTAATTTCCTGCACTTGTTGGAATGCTATGGCTAACGTGAAAGCTGATGTTAATGATGAAATTTCATTTATTCCGGTTACAGCATCTCCAATATCTATAACAAGAAGATTAAAAATTCCACAAGGAGCTTATAACATTTCTGATCTAAACAGGGTTATAAAAGAAATAATAACAAAAGCTGGTGGTGTGGCTGATAATTTCGAGTTGGCAGCGAATTATAACACGTTACGAGCTAGGATGACACTGAGAAATATGACTATCGGTTTTGAACCAAGAGAAAAAAGTATTTCACAACTGTTAGGATTCACTGGTAAAGTTTATAGTGCTTTTGATAAGGCTATTACATATGATGGTGAACTGCTAGTAAATATAACAGAAGTAAACACAATACTTGTTAATTGTTCTATTGCATCTGGATCTCACACATCAAAAGGCAGTAAGGGACAAACAATTTACAGTTTCTCACCAGAAGTTCCTCCGGGATCTATTATGCAAATTAATCCGATGCATAATTATCTATTATCCGCTTATAGTTGAGAATCAAATCACAAGCATCACAATGCAATTAACAGACCAGTCGGGGAGACAAATAGACGTGAATAACGAAATTGTTACATATTATTTACACCTACGTGTTGTGTAGGCGTATTGCATCGACTTCGTGATTGATAATAAAAATTATGCAACCTCAGATATAATGAAACAGAGAAAAAAAATTTATCGAAGAAAAATAGTAGGAGGATTTTTTGGAAATATATTTACTAAAGTTATTGAAAATGTTCCTGGAATCGCGCGTAAAGTTGCACCAATTGCACTAGACGCAGGTAAAGCTTTTGCAACTGGGGCTGCATCTGCTGCTGGAACTGCGGTGGGACAAAAAATAGCTGATAAAATAAAAGGAGATCCACCGTCTGCATCTGATATAAAACAAGTTATATCAGAAATTGCTCCAACAAAAGAAACTCAACGCGCTATGATAACAACAACGAAAAAACTTTTATCACCGAAAGGCGAGCAGATTATACAAAAATTAATATCTAAAGTAACAGCGCCGAAATAAAATTTTATGTAATCTAATAAATAAAAAATGTCTGTTAAAAATTATCTCAATTTAACAGAACCTTATGAAACTGATAAAACTGTAACAGAATTTGAGTACGTCGAGTATCTTGATGAAAATTCTAATGAACCAAATAAAACTGGTATTAGAACATTTCATACTCGAGATGAAGATACATTTCTACTGCCTCATAAGGCAATGTTAGAAGTTCGCGGTCAGATTATGACAACAGCTAATCCGCCTGTTGCAATTGCAGCTGGAGCAAAAGTAACTCTTATAAATAACGGCTGGTGTTTATTCAAAAGCGCCCGATATCAACTAGCTAATCAAACTATAGAAGATATTTCAAATCTCTTACAAGTTACAAGTACAATTTTAAATATTATTTCGTTTTCCGATGATTACTCGAGATCAACTGCAACGAACATGATGTGGTTTAAAGATACTGGACAGGGTGTAGCCGAATCAATCGAATTTTTCTCGAAAGGTGTTTTGGTACACGGAGCTGATGCCGCTGCAGATCTTCCAATTGTAAGAACTTTTCTTATTGTTAATGCAGCTGCACTAGGTATAGCTGCACCAGCTGTAGGTGCTAACGCAGACGATGTGAGACTCTCACCTACTGCAGCTTGTAATAATATTGGAGTAACTCCACCAGTAGCAGCTGCAGATGCTGTCGCAATGTTAGATTTAATCAACAACACAATTGACGTAAAAAATCCGCGTTATAATGAAGGTTTTGCTAGGCGAAGATCACTTACAGCAGGATCACGTCAAATTACAATGATGCTTCCGTTAAGTACAATATTTGGCTTTTGTCGTGATTATGATAAAGTATTTCGTGGAGTTAAGCATACACTTATTTTAGATCGGGCAGAACAAAACGATTGTCTGTTTAGGTTAGGTGGAGCTGATGTACAGTTTATCATAAACAAACTTGCGCTGTGGATGCCGCGTATAACGCGTCAATCACAAAAGCGGCAGAACTAAATAATATACTTGATAAATATACAAACAAAATTTATTTTAATCAGCATAAAATATATCAAACAGCGGTTCCAAATACTACCGACTTCACATGGCGAGTTACAACAACATCAAGCGAACAACTGCCGAGACAATTGTATGTCGTATTTCAACAGCAAGCGCGACGTGGTAACCAACAACAAAATAATGCGATATTTGATAACGCTAATGTTAGACGAATATATGCTAGACTAAATTCAAAGCAGTATCCAGAACGAGCGATAGAATGCAATTTTACAGATGACGTTAATAAAAATGTTACTCGACCGTTCATGTACTTAATCGACGCAGCACAAAAATATCAAGATGCTGAAGATGGATCTCAAATATCAGTAGAGGAATTTCGTACACTTTATCCAATATTTTATTTTGATGTTAGCAAACATAGCGAGAGATTAGTTGATTCAACAGCTGATATTGAAATTACCTGGACATTAGGAGAAGTTCCAGTAGCGCAGTTGTACGTATACGCGTTAGTGATCAGCGACAAATTTGTTACGATAGATTCCGTTGGAGGTAAAACGACAATACAAGTTTGAACAAACTTTGAGTTTAATCTGCAATCGTTATATAAGATGACAAAATATATTGTAAAAGAAATATATTTGACTGATGGTCAAGTTAAAAAATTATCAGCTGCTATTGCAAAGCAGAGACAGGTATCATTAAAGATTAATCCAATAGACTCCATCTCTCACGCTCAAACGGGTATTTTAACAAAATTAATGTTAACCAAAAATCAAGCAAATAAATACGATCGCAAAAAACCTTTTGTTTTAAATTTAAGTGCCACACAAATGACAGCGATGGCAAACGACATCATAGTTAAAGGTGGTTTTCTTGGTCCAGCATTATCAGTACTAGCTGCAAAAATGTTACCGGTGTTAGGTACATTAGGACTAGCAGCAGCGTCTGGCGCAATATCTGGCGCAACAAATAAAGCTGTTGAGGGTAATGGTATCATTCGTGGAAGTGGAATAAAAAAATTGTGAATTTTATGTAATTAATATATTATAATGCCACAACGAAAAAAAAAAATCGCCAACAACAAAACCACCAACAACAAAATCGCCAACAACAAAACCACCAACAACAAAATCGCCAACAAAAAGAAAACAAAATCACCAACACCAAAATGCAAATGCAATCAAACAAAACAAGGAGGAATTATTCCGTTCGCTCCACTTTTAGCAGGACTAGCTGGAAGTCTTCTGCCAAATCTGCTAGGAATCGGACGTGGTCTAACATTGCCGGGAACACGGTCACATCGCTAAGTAACTTTGATATACTTGATAAGTTAAAAGTAGTTCCTGGATTTCATGGAGTTTATTCCAAAGATGAACTCGCAGCAATTCCATTGTCGTCCGCTGTAAGTTCATGTGTGATAAATATACAAGATTTCAATGACGGATCCTGTACGCATTGGGTAGCAGTTTATAATAACAATTATTTTGACTCGTTTGGACTTCCTCCGAGTGATGTAATAAAAAAATACATAAACAAAAAATACAAAAAAATATATTATTCGTCTAATCAACTTCAACCTATTGGAACTTCTGCATGCGGATATTATTGTATAATGTTCATTAAACAGATGTCCCGGAGTGAGAACTCCGGTGAGAACTTCGGAGATTCTAATTTTTTAAAGTTTATTTTGCAGTTTGATAAGAAACCTTCTCACGCTAATGATGAGATTGCAATTAATTTTTGTAAAGCTATCTAAAGCTTGCAATAAATTTTATCTAAACTTATAAATATATAATGTTAACATATTGTCTCAAATGTAAAACTAAAACAGAAAATAAGGATGAGATGACGGAAAAAACAAAAAATAATAAAATAATGCTAAAAAGTATTTGTGCTGTTTGTGGTAGAAAGAAAAGTATATTTTTAAAGAAAACGTCGCAGGAGATTTCATCTCTGGCAACACCGTCGCAGGAGATTTCATCTCTGGCGATAAAGTCGATGGGAGCTGGTTACCCTCATGATTTTGTTAGGGGGATTATTTTAGTAGACGACTAAAAATATAGAATGATATGCAAATGCGATTCTGACAGAGATTTATGTCTCGAGCAAAATAAAATTGTCACATACTGTCAACGTTGTAATAACAGAGAAATAATTGGAACAGGTATAGATATACATAAATTTATTGGCAAATTACCAAAACCAAAAGGAGGTTGGACATTGCCAGGCCATAAATACACTGGACCTTATAATCCTCTTGATAAACAACTAGATGAAAATGATAATCCACTGCCAGGACAGGAGCCTTATAATCAAATTGATAGCATAGCAATGCGTCATGATATCTGTTACAGGGACAATGAGCAAGATAAGGCTGGCTGTGATAATGTTGGACGAACTTCGTGATATGAAGCCAACAAATCTACGAGAACGTTTTGATAGAAAGCTGGTACAGGGTTTTATTGGAGCAAAATATAAGCTCGGACTTGGAAAGGAATTGTATGATGATCTCGCAGCTGAACTACACAAATCTAAAAAAAAAAGTTTACGCGACGTAAAGTTGTTGCAAATGCCGTTGATGATATCTGGGCGATAGATTTAGTAGATGTATCAAATCTAGCAGAATTTAACGTTGGATCTGATGGTGCTCCAAAGAAATACTTGTTTAATGTCATAGATATTTTTAGTAAATACGCGTTTAGTGTACCTGTTTCGGATAAGACAGGAACGTCGATAACTAATGCGTTAAAACAAATAATAACAAGTACAGAAAGAATACCAAATAAAATATGGACTGATCACGGAGCAGAATTTTTTAACAAAAAGTTTGAACAGTTTCTAGAACAAAATAACATTAAAAAATATGTTACAGGGAATGAGGGAAAAAGTGTTGTCGTCGAAAGATTTAATCGCACTCTAAACGAAAAAATACACAAATATTTGACAGCTAAAAATACTAATAAATATATTGACAATTTACAAAACATAGTTGACAAATACAATAACACGAAACACCGAACCACTAAATTATCGCCAAACAATGCAATTAAAAATCCGATTCTTGCAAATGAAAATATGTATCGCAGACATAAATTTAAAGTTGGTGATCGGGTTAGGATTTCTTTGACTAAAAAAACATTTGAAAAAGGATTTACTCCAAACTGGACTGAAGAAGTGTTTGTAGTTGATAAAGTACTTTTAACAATACCTGTAACATACGCGCTAAAAGATCTGGCAGGGGAACCGATCATTGGTAGTTTTTATGAACAAGAACTTCAGAAAACTGAGCAAGATGTTTTCGTTATCGAAAAAGTGATTAGGAGAAAAGGCGATAAAAGTTTAGTTAAGTGGCGTGGATATAGTGATAAATTTAACAGCTGGGTACCAACTCAGTCAATTTCATCGACTATGATCCAATAATGTTATTATAAATTTGTTCGTATTTCACAAGCACAGATTTACATTTTATTGGTTTACATAATGAAATTAAATACAATTTTCTTTCATCATCAACTGGCATTAAATTAAATATCTTAGCGAAAATAAAATCGTATTTTATACTCCTTTGCTGGTCAGTTATTTTTAGATTTAAAAACGGCCTGATAAGCTGCCAAAATATCTGTTGTTCGGCAACAGTAAAATTAAATTTTATTATTTTTTTGGTAATATGATACTTAACATTATATCGTCCAGTTGTTGGTCTGCTGTAATTTGTTCTGTCAACGACGGTGACTATTTCATTATCATCGTCAGATTCGTTGTTGTATAAAATATCATCTTCGCTATAGCTAGAAGATTTGTCTATTATATCGCCAGCGATTTTATCGCTAGAGATTGGTAAAATTACTTGTGGTTTTGTGGTGATTTTAACATTGTCTGCGATTGTATCTTCTGCATATATTTCAGCAAGTAGTTTCATCAAGTCCATTATTATAATATATTTTTATCTAATTTATTGTTATAAGATATGACTGACGAGGTAAAATATCATCAAAAAGTTAATATATTAAACTATAACGAACTAGCTGAAGCAGTTTGAAAATGTCTGTCGGGTTTTAGTGCATATTCCGTTGACGTTATTGTTACGCAAGGTGATTCTCATAAAATATTACTAACAGCAGCAGAAAAAAATAAACTTAATGAAAATGCTTTAATAACATTAAAATTTGATTGCGATGATATTATAGCCTTTGCACATAGCTGTCTTACTAAGACAGAATTACGAAATATTATTAATCATCATATCTGAAACTAAATCTATCAAAAGTTGACATTGAAGTTGCTGTTTTAGTTCTGCCGTCGGCAACGTCTATTACTCTTTGTGGATGAATTTCAAGATGCTTTGCTGCAGCTGATATTGATTTAAATTTCATTTCTTCTCCAGTTTCTAAATTTACTGAAATAACTGATCTTCTAGGGTTTCTGAAATTATTACCGTCAGAATTAGATCCACGTCGAGTGTTTTCTTCTTGTGTAACTAGATCTAAATTTTCTAAACGATTATCAGTTTTATTTTTGTTAATATGATCGATAACTAAATTATCTGGAATGATGTCATTAAATACTTCATAAACAAAACGATGAGACTGATAAGTAACTTGATCGCCTATTATTTCTCTGACAGTTACCATGAGATATCCCATATTATTCATAAAACCAATAACATTTTTAGTTTTTCTATTTCTAATAATACCGCGATCATTAGCCTCGTATAAATCAAAGACCGGGTGCGGCTGAAACTCGTTTTGTAAAGATAAGTTTTCAATATTATCATCAGTAATCGATTCATTTACTTGATAGACTCGCTGCCCTTCTGGAATATCATTGCGAAACAAAGTATAAATAAAATCTTTTCTAAACATTTCCGTTCTCTCAGCATTATCTCCCTTTACGCTAATCTTATAACCCGCTGGCGTTGATTTGCCAACAGATATTCTAGTTTTGATGTTAATAACCGAACCAAGTTGATTTCCAGCGTATAGGTTATACTTTGGGTGAACGTGATATACCTCTTGCTCATATGCGCTTGTCATATTTGCTGTCATTATATTATAAGGATTTTTGTTATCTCTAATTGTTTTTCAAATCTAGCGCATGCGCTGTCATCAATCAAACAATCAATTAGATATTACATTGTAGTATAACAATGCTGAAATTGCGTGATACAGCCAAAAAGAGCCTTATAGGAGAACCTGATAAAATAGCGACTGCATTTACAGGATTCGACAACAGTTATCGGTTTGATAAACAAATCTTACTGATAAATTTTACTGCAACAAATCTTTACCACCTGCTAGAGCCAACTGTAAAACGTGAACTTGAAAAACATAAGGGTCTAAGAATATTAGTGCAATATCATGTTATATTTTCAAAGCTACTCGTGAAAGAGAAATCAACTGACAAGGAAATCATAGACCCTTACATTAACGCAAAATCAAGGCGTGTTTTGCTCGGGACCGATCTTTTGTCACTAGCTAATGAAATACACCAAGAAATCTGGAAAAAGATAGAAGAATATACCGAATCGGGTTCAGGTTGGAAGTTTGAAATGATCAAAGAAATTTTGTTTCACACGATGAAATATGACGCATTACGCGGTAGTTTGTATATTGACCTACCACTAAAAATAAAAAATAAAAAATGCTGTATAAACGTGAAAAATGTTGATAACAAATGTTTCCAATGGGCTGTTCTTTCCGCACTATTTCCAGCAGAAAAACACGCTGATCGCGTTGAGAAGTATATTAGTCACGTGTTAAGATTAAATTTTAAAGATATTGACTTTCCAGTGGTAGAAAATCAAATACCAAAGTTTGAAAAGCAAAATAATATTTCGATTAACGTTTTCGGACTAGATGAAAAAGAAAACGTATATCCAAGATATATTTCAGATAAAGCTTCACAATCGATTATAAATTTACTGTTTTATAAAAATCATTATGTTTGGATCAAAAACTTTAATGGACTAGTTGGCGGACAGTATAATAAACGAAAGAAGAAAACGTTCTTTTGTTATCGCTGCTTGCACGGTTGTAATGACAATGAAAAATTACAAAAGCATTTGCAGTACTGTAGTGATGTACAACGAATAACAATGCCGTCCAAAGAAAATAGTTTATTACAGTTTGTCAATCACAATCACAAACTAAAAATTCCTTTCGTCATATACGCTGATTTTGAATGTTTACTTCAACCTGTACTTGGCGTAGAAAATAATCCTAATCAATCGAGTACAAGAAAAACTCAAAATCATGTTCCGTGCGGAGTAGCGTATAAGATAGTTTGTTGTACTGATTCGAGGTTATCTAAACCAATTAAATTATATTGGCTTCTCAAGCAGTTGATCAGCGAAGTTGATAATATATTTGCTCGTTTGAAAAGAGTAACTCTAATGATGAAATTAACACCTCAGCAAGAATCTGATCATGAACAAGCAGAAATTTGTTATATTTGTGAAAAAGCTTTTAGTCCTGACAACGTCAGGGATAATAAAGTACATGACCATTGTCATTTGACCGGACAGTACCGAGGAGCGGCTCATGATCAATGTAATTTAAAATTTCATGCTCCAGATTTTATTCCAGTTATTCTTCACAACTTTCGAGGATATGATAGTCACATTATCGTAGAAGCTTTTGGTGATTCTGACATAAAATCTCATCTAAAACTCGATAACATCATCAAATGCATTCCAAATAATTTTGAAAAGTATATGATAGTTACGCTAGGTAAATTGCGTTTTATTGACAGCCTGCAGTTTATGCCAGCATCATTAGATGAGCTTGTCAAAGGTTGTAGTAAGTTTGATAACCTACGAGACTGTTTTGGGGATAAATTTAATCTGCTAGCTAAAAAAGGAGTATTTCCATACGAATATCTCGACGACTGGAGTAAATTTGATGAAACATCTTTACCTGACAAAGACAAATTTTACTCACAACTTAAAAATGAAAATATAACCGATGACGAGTATAAATATACACAAAATATCTGGAAAGAATTTGATTGTGAGACGTTTGGTGATTATCATGATTTATACTTGAAAACTGACGTGTTATTATTAGCAGATGTTTTTGAAAGCTTTCGAGAAGTAAGTTATAATAATTACGGATTAGATCCCTGCTGGTATTATTCTGCCCCGGGGTTGTCTTGGGATTCTCTACTAAAGTTTAGCAAGGTAAGGTTAGAATTACTGACTGACGTTGATATGTTCAATTTTATCGAAAAAGGTATCAGAGGCGGTATTAGCGTGATAACGAAGAAATATGCTGAAGCAAACAACAAATATTTAAAAGAGTATAATCCTAATCTTCCTTCGAAGTATATAGTTTATCTAGATTATAATAATTTATACGGTTATTCTATGGCCGAACCAATGCCTTTTGGCGGATTTCATTGGATCACAGCTGATCAATTTCTATCAGAGACAGAAAAAAAGATACCCAACGATGTTTCGTACTTCGTTGAAGTTGATCTCGATTATCCAACTTCGCTACACAATCTACATAACGATTATCCTTTCTGCGCAGAATCGATGGTCATAGATTATAGTTTATTATCTGCAAAACAACAGGCGTCAGCATTACCAAGACAAAATTCTATGGTCAAAAAGCTAGTACCAAATTTACTCGATAAAAAAAATTATGTTTTACATTACAAAGTTTTAAAACAAGCAGTAGATGCTGGTCTTATGTTGAGAAAAGTTCATCGTGTACTAAAATTTAATCAATCACCTTGGATGAAAGGTTATATTAACTCGAACACTTCAAGAAGAGCTGCAGCAAAAACTGATTTTGAGAAAAACTTCTTTAAACTCATGAACAATTCCGTTTTTGGTAAGACGATGGAAAATATTAGGAAACGCAAAAATATCGAGCTAGTTAATGATATCAATCGCAGAAACAAACTTGTGTCAGACGATGATTTTGTCAGCATGAAAATTTTTAATGAGAATCTTGTTGCGATACAAAGAAGAAAAACAAATCTAAAACTAAACAAACCGATCTACGTTGGAGCTTCTGTGTTAGATTTATCAAAGTGGCTCATGTACGATTTTCATTATAATTTTGTTAAAAATCAATGGCCGGCTAGTAGACTGTTGTTTACTGATACTGATTCGCTCGTGTACGAAATCGAATGTGAGGACGTCTATCATGATATATACGATAATCGACATCTGTTTGATCTTTCCGATTACCCACGTGACAGTAAATTTCATGACGATACAAATAAAAAGGTTATTGGTAAGTTCAAAGATGAAATGAACTCGAACATCATCAAATACTTTATCGGATTGCGCAGTAAAATGTACGCCGTATTGTTAGATAATAATAAAATAACGAAAAAAGCAAAAGGTCTGCCTCGCGATTTCATTAAAAAATTTATGAAATTTGATGATTATAAATACGCACTCGACGCTGATGGCGCTCGCGGCGGTGTTAGTTTTATAAGAGCAATGGCTATTCGAGCGAAACATCATAAACTCGAAACAGATGTTATTATCAAACGCGGATTGAGTAATTTTGATGACAAACGTTATTGTGAGAATGGGGTAGATACATTTGCACTTGGGTATTGTCATGATGATAGATCTATACTTAACATTATCTTTTCCAACTGAAATTTTATCTAAACTTATAAAATAATGTTTGAAAATTTGACAATGACAAATAGCTACAATAGCAAGATCAAATATCTAATGATGGACGGCAAACAATTGACAGTTGAAATTAACAATGAAACATCAGGTATATGTTTTAGTGGAACTCATGACAAGCTAAAACTTTCGCTTATCAGATCTGATGACAGCGAGTATTTCAATTACCTCGAACAATTGTATCAAAGGTTGCTAGCGGAATTTAAAAACTTTCATAATCCAATCAGCCAACAAAAATATACGAAACTTACAATTGATCTTGATACATCAAAAATATATTTTATCGATAAAAAATATCCTCTTAACAAACCTCAAATAAAAGATTTGTTTGAGTCCCGTCGTTGTGTGAGCGGTAAAGTAAAATTTAGTCTCTATAATCGTGATAATGAAATATTTTTAATTTCAACAGTAGAAAAATTAATCATTGGTAATGAGATATAGATAATATCACTTACCTTTCTCGCTTTGTGAATATCCACCCAAACGTTAAAAATATCACAAGTATAATAATTTCTGCATGATCTTTCGTACTGGTCAAACTCCTGCAGACTGATTTATAAAGCACGTTTTGCCTTTTATATACTGCACTCAGTCTAGTTCGAGAACATTCTACGCATGCGCATTACGTTCTGAAAAATTACGTATAATCACGCGATGTCTGTGACTCATGCAATAGTTATGTTTGATATGTTACCTGTGTACCTGACTTCCTTATTAGGTAAACAAGTGGCTATATATACCTTATTAGGTAACGTAGTTGAAGTTTATGGGTAGAGGGGAAATGTGTATTTGTTTAGAGGGTGGGAGTAGTAGTAGAGAAAAAAAAGGGGTTTGGGTTAGAAACCTGGTTGAGAGGGGGTGGGGAGTAAGGGGTGGGAGTAAGGGGGTAGCAGTAAGGGAAGAGCCGATTCGGGGGAGGGGGAGGGGGGTGGGGGAATTGGATGCGTTGGGCTAGAATCGGCCTTTTCCTTTACTACTGTATCGCTGGTCGATACAAAACCTTTTACCACTTTTAAAATGATCCAAGATATAACCTTTTGTATGGCGCTAAATTGCCTAACAGTGCTGGTGCGGCGTAAAAATATAAGCAACCAACCAACCAACCAACCAATTCCAAACACGAAATAACTAATATACTTGCTGATTGTTTGTGTAAAAATTCCTCATCGTCTAATTATTCAGAAGCTTTCCGAAGATTAAAAGCTCAAAAAGAAAAGACACGGTTAAAATTCACATCGAATGACTCCTAGAGTTATGACGAACCGTTTTCATTGTCGTAGCTTATGGAATCTTTGAACAAGTCTCGTGATACATCCTCAGGGACTGACGATATACATTGCCAGTTTTTGAAACACCTTCCAGAACCATTATTAACAGTTCTACACGAAATCTTCAATGATTATGGATTACTGGCAATGTACCAAATATTTGGAAAGAAGCAACAGTAATGCCAATTCCCAAACCAGGCAAAGATAACGCAGATCCTACCAACTATAGACCCATATCACTGACTAGCTGCGTATGTAAAACAATGGAACGAATGGTCAATTCTCGGCTTGTATGGTATTTGGAAATCAACAATTTAATATCTCCTTTCCAAAGTGGCTTTCGTTATGGTCGTAGTACCAGTCATCATCTGGTTAGACTGGAAACATTTATTCGCGACGCTTTCATTAAGAAGGAACACTTATTACCGGTTTTCTTTGACTTAGAAAAGGCCTATGACACAACATGGAAGTTCGGAATACTAACTGACCTGCACGATCTGGGTCTAAAAGGACCTCTGCCCTCTTTCATATCAAACTTGCTGTCAGACAGGGAATTCAAGGTACGAGTGGGCTCCACCCTCTCTGAAATGCACGATCAAGAGATGGGTGTGCCCCAGGGCTGTATTTTATCGGTGACGCTTTTCAACATAAAAGTAAATAGCATCACCAGGTGTCTGGCTCCTGGTGTGTATTGCTCTTTGTATGTTGATGACTTTCTAATATGTTCCCGGTCAAAGCACATGCATACAATTGAAAGACAACTTCAGGAAAATATCAACATGATTCAAAATTGGGGCAGTACTAACGTTTTCAAATTCTCGAAATCAAAGACTTTATATATGCATTTACTGTCAGTTACGAAGACATCATGATGAACCTAAACTCACGCTGGACGGAACACCTATTACATTTGTTGAGGAAACAAAGTTTTTAGGTATAATCTTCGACAAAAAACTGACTTTTATTCCTCACCTGAAGAATTTGAAAGCTGAATGCTTGAAATCTCTAGATTTACTTAAAGTAGTAGCGAACACTGACTGGGGTGCTGATAGAAACATACTCAGTTTACATAGAACGTTTATTTGCTCGAAACTAGACTATGGTTGCGTTGTTTATGGTTCAGCTAGGAAGTCCTATTTGAAGATGCTTGACCTAATTCATAATCAGGGATAAGACTTGCCCTGGGAGCATTTATGACATCCCCGTGTGAAAGCCTACTCGTTGAAGCGAACGAACCACCATTATCACAACGTAGAGAAAAACTTCCGCATAGTATACCCTCAAATTAAGATCAAACCATCTGAACCCTGCTTTTCGGCTGATTTTCAACCCAAATACAAAACCTTGTACAAAAATAAACAAAACGCCACACCTACCTTTGGCATTAGAATATTACCATGCCTTGACAGTACCAAAATTGATCTTTCAAAAATTCAGAAAACGTCTATCTCCGAAATATCTCCCTGGCTACTTCAATAACAAAAAGTACTTTTTACGTTAAACGATGCAAAAAGATCGGAGACAAACACTTCCATCTTCCACAACTCTTATCACGAACTCCTAGCCCAATTTGAAAACTACACAAGAATTTACACTGATGGATCAAAAGATGAGGAAAAACCTGCTGCAGCCTTCGTTAGTGGAAAACACACAACTAAAGTTCGCTTGCCAAATGGTACATCAATTTTTTTCAGCCGAAATCAGAGCAATAGACCTTGCTTTGCAATATATTGAAAATAAGCATATTTGAAACAGCATCATCTTCTCCGACTCACTATCAGTACTTCAGTCGCTACATGATAGAAAACTGGAGAACCCATTATTAGCCAATATTCACCTGAAACATACTAAGCTGAGTACCTCCCACAATATAGTATACTGTTGGTTACCCAGCCATATTGGCATTAAAGGTAATGGAAAAGCAAACCGCGCTGCTAAAATGGCCCTATTCCTAGAACCATCTGATTTTAAAATACCGTAAACTGATTTTAAACGTAGTATCAAAGAATCTTTACATCAGAAATGGCAGCATCATCGAATGATGCCGTGAATAACAAACTTCATGCCATCAAGCCAACCCTAGGAGAATGGACTCCTTCCTACAGAGCGGTCCGTAGCGAGGAGGTAGTCATTGCAAGAATTCGAATTGGTCATATTTATTTAACCCACTCCGGCATACTAAAAGGAGAAGACCCAACTGAGTGCATTTCTTGCAATGAACCATTCACCGTTAAGCACTTTATGTCGGAGTGTTTCGACCTCCAACCTACGCGCGATCGGTATTACAATGTGAATGACATTAGGGAGCTCTTTGATACAGTGAGCGTGAGTTGTATTATTGACTTCCTGAAGGCAGTAAACATTTATCATAAGCTATAGCTTTTATGCTATTACCTTCAGCAGTTTTATGTGCTATATATACCGTCCCTAAATTTTAATTACCTTTTATCTGTTTTCATTATCATACACCATTTACACTCCCCGTTGAACCAGAAGCTTTATTTATTTACCACCGTTAGCATTTTATCGTTTTACTTTCAACTGTTTGGTTTTGCATCGCTGGTCGATACGAAACCTTTTACCACTTTTAAAATGATCAAAGGTATAACCTTTTTTTGTATGGCGCTAAATAGCCTAACAGTGCTGGTGCGCCGTAAAAATGCAATCAACCAACGAATTTATCGTTTTACTTTCAACTGTTTGGTTTCGTATCGCTGGTCGATACAAAACCTTTTACCACTTTTAAAATGATCCAAGATATAACATTTTGTATGGCGCTAAATTGCCTAACAGTGCTGGTGCGGCGTAAAAATATAAGCAACCAACCAACCAACCAACCAATTCCAAACACGAAATAACTAATATACTTGCTGATTGTTTGTGTAAAAATTCCTCATCGTCTAATTATTCAGAAGCTTTCCGAAGATTAAAAGCTCAAAAAGAAAAGACACGGTTAAAATTCACATCGAATGACTCCTAGAGTTATGACGAACCGTTTTCATTGTCGTAGCTTATGGAATCTTTGAACAAGTCTTGTGATCCATCCTCAGGGACTGACGATATACATTGCCAGTTTTTGAAACACCCTCCAGAACCATTATTAACAGTTCTACACGAAATCTTCAATGATTATGGATTACTGGCAATGTACCAAATATTTGGAAAGAAGCAACAGTAATGCCAATTCCCAAACCAGGCAAAGATAACGCAGATCCTACCAACTATAGACCCATATCACTGACTAGCTGCGTATGCAAAACAATGGAACGAATGATCAATTCTCGGCTTGTATGGTATTTGGAAATCAACAATTTAATATCTCCTTTCCAAAGTGGCTTTCGTTATGGTCGTAGTACCAGTGATCATCTGGTTAGACTGGAAACATTTATTCGCGATTCTTTCATTAAGAAGGAACACTTATTACCGGTTTTCTTTGACTTAGAAAAGGTCTATGACACGACATGGAAGTACGGAATACTAAATGACCTGCACGACCAGGGTCTAAAAGGCCGCAATCCCTCTTTCATATCAAACGTCTGTCAGACAGGGAGTTCAAGGTACGAGTGGGCTCCACCCTCACTGATATGCACGATCAAGAGATGGGTGTGCCCCAGGGCAGTATTTTATCTGTGACGCTTTTGAACATAAAAATTAATATCATCACCAAGTGTCTGGCACCTGGTGTGGATTGCTCCTGATACGTTGATGACTTTCTAATATGTTATCGATCAAAGCACATGCATACAATTGAAAGACAACTTCAGCAAAATATCAACAAGATTCAGAACTGGGCCAATACTAACGGTTTCAAATTCTCGAAATCAAAAAGAGTACGTATGCATTTCTGTCATACGAAGACATGATGAACCTAAACTCACGCTGGACGGAACACCTATTCCAGTTGTTGAGGAAACAAAGTTTTTAGGTATAATCTTCGACAGAAAACTGACTTTTATTCCTCACCTGAAGAATTTGAAAGCTAAATGCTTGAAATCTCTAGATTTACTTAAAGTAGTAGCGCCCACTGACTGGGGTGCTGATAGAAAAGTCATATTCAGTTTATATAGAACGTTTATTTGCTCGAAACTAGACTATGGTTGCGTTTTTTATGGTTCAGCTAGGAAGTCCTATTTGAAGATGCTTGACCCAATTCATCATCTGGGAATAAGACTCGCTCTGGGAGCATTTAAGACATCCCAGTATGAAAGCCCACTCGTTGAAGCGAACGAACCACCTTTATCACATCGTAGAGAAAAGCTTTCCGCACAGTATGCTCTCAAATTATGATCAAACCCTCTGAACCCTGCTTTTTCGGCTGTTTTTGAACCCAAATACAATACCTTGTACGAAAATAAGCCAAACGCCACACCTACCTTTGGCATTAGAATATTACCATACCTTGACAGTACCAAAATTGATCTTTCAAAAATTCAGAAAACCTACTTCAACAACCAAAAGTACTTTTTACGTTACACGATGGAAACAAATCGGAGATAAACCCTTCCATCTTCCACAACACTTATCATGAACTCCTCAACCAATTTGAAAACTACACAAGAATTTATACTGATGGATCAAAAGATGAGGAAAAGGCTGCTGCAGCCTTCGTTAGTGGAAAACACAACAAAAGTTCGCTTGCCAAATGGTACATCGATTTTTTCAGCCGAAATCAGAGCAATAGACCTTGTTTTGCAGGATATTTAAAACAAACGTATTTTGTATAGCATCATCTTCTCCGATTCACTATCAGTACTTCAGTCAGTACACAATAGAAAACTAGAGAACCCATTATTAACCACTATTCTCAAAAATACAAAGCTGAGTACCTCCCACAATATAGTATACTGTTGGTTACCCAGTCATATTGGCATTAAAAGTAATGAAAAAGCAGATCACGCTGCTAAACGGCTCTATCCCATGAACCATCTGATTTTAAAATACCGTATACTGATTTTAAACGTAGTATCAAAGGATGTTTACGTCAGAAGTGGCAGGCATCATGGAATGATGCAATGGATAATAAACTTCATGCAATCAAGATAACCCTAGGAGAATGGACTCGTTTCTACAGAAACATCCGTAGGGAGGAGGTAGTCATTGCAAGAATTCGAATTGGTCATACGTATATAACCCACTCGCACATTCTAAAAGGAGAAGACCCACCAGAGTGCGTATCTTGCAATGAACCATTCACCGTTAAGCACATTATGTTGGAGTGTTTCGACCTCCAACCTACGCGTAATCATTATTACAATGTGCATGACATTAGGGAGCTCTTTGATACAGTTAGCGTTTCTTATATTATAGACTTCCTGAAGGAAGTAAATATTTGTCATAAGCTATAGCTTGTATGCTATCACCTTGAACAGTTTTATGTGCTACATATACCGTCGTTAGATTTTAATTACCTTTCATCTGTTTTAGTTGTCATACATCATTTGTACTCCCTGTTGATCGCGAAACTTCATTTATCACCATTACCATTTTCTCGTTTTACCCTCAACTGTTTGGTTTCGTATCGCTGGTCGATACCAAACCTTTTACCACTTTTAAATGATGAAAGATATAATCTTTTGTATGGCGCTAGATAGCCTAACAGTGCTGGTGCGCCGTAAAAATAAAATCAATCAATCAATCAAACACCGTAAAATTAGAATCAATCAATCATATAAGTGGCAGAGGCCACAAAATAGAAGGCTTCATTTCTAGACACATATGTGTCTATATAACACCAAATCTCCGACGTACTTGTACCCAAGATCAGGTTCATACACGTTTTAATAATTATGACGTGCTATGTATTCGTCTTTGCTTGGCAGCACTGTTTCTTGACCTTGGTAGGTGAGCATCCTCTCTTTAAACCTTGTAACGAAGGCAAAAAACTCTTGGTTAGGACTTCCCAGATCACAAGCACATTCTTCATGGAAGTTAATCTCCATGGCAAACCTAATGTTTTCTTGGAGCTGAATTTTCTCCATACTGTCGGCAAACAGCATTTGTCTACTTATCAAGACAGCAGATGTTTTCATGATCTCTAGTCTCATCCTCTGCGTGTCCAGTGGACGACCTTGGAAGAAAGTCGCGGATAGCAGGACTTTAAAATGGCTGTTGGTTCATATATTTCCTCCCGAAATATGAACAAAACAAATTGATTCAGATAGATTATTTTTGAATCTTTTGCAAATGAATGAGCACCTCTATTCTAATTTCATACAATACAATACAGAAACAGTTGTTTTAATGAGCAGATTATTTGGAACAAAAATTCATTCAGATTTAAATTGCTGGTGCGCTGTAAAGCCACAATCAAGTAATCGAAAATTGATTCTGCTATTCTTTGAAAGGAAGGGAGAGAGGGGCTTGCATATCTGATCGAATCGTAGACACTAATGTATTGACCACTTATTGATCCATGTTCACGTATAATCCAGCAAGTATGGGGCCGTCATAAGTCTTCTTATGCACATGTTTCTATCTCGAAAACAAATAATCCCCTTGTGGGTCTGGGGTTGTAGAATTTGCCCGACGTGTCCTTACCACGTATCGTAAGAGGCGTCTAAGTAGAGGAAACCTGTTTGCCGTGGGTTGCATCCCGTGTCGGGGGAGGAAAGGATCCTGATAGTTGAGCAGAGTCCTTCCGATGCAATACACTGCTTTGGCCTCTTCTTCTTCTAGACGGGTAGTCGGGATGGGCCCGGTTCTGAGAAATCGGCTGGTCACGCCGAGCCCTAGGAAGTTTTTATTTACTCGCTCACTTTCTTCATCTTTCTCTTTGTATCTCTTGATACCACCGTTGCCCCTACATTCTATCCCTTTAACTTTCCCTTTCCCACGTCTTAGAAGGCGGTGGCTTAACGGGTCAATTGGGAGGTAATTTTACCGACTGAGTATATCTTACATCCGGTAAGATATAATCAGGAGGTGATTCTGCCTACTGGGTATAACGTCTACGTATCCCTGGCACTTGAAAAGTGTCCCCTTAGTGGGCAAGGGGCACGGGTGCTGAATTTTAACCAAACCAACATGGAGAATTCCAAAAAAATCTAAATAAACCAACGAAAACTGGATCTGACTAAGATGACGAACTATGCATTGTGGAGTCATTTCCATGCTTCATGGTTATACAGTCTAAAGATATCTCAAAACCGCTTACGGAACTCTCTCCCTTTGTGATTGAAAAGACAATAACGGGATCGATCGGCACACCAAAACGTGTTAAAAAGTTGAACTTGGGCTTCCTTCTTCTGAGTGTGAGCGACAAGGTCAAATAGAAAATGTCGAGAAATTGAAAACTTTATTCGATATTCCAGTCACCTCATTCGCCCACACAACACTCAATACGACCAAAGGCGTGATTCGCTTTCGTGACTTGGCCTGAGTAGCGACAAAAATATCATTGAAGGGATGAAAATCGAAGGTGTCACTGCAGTCCGTAGAATACGTATTAAACGTAACAGCATTCTACAGGATACCAACACCACTGTACCCTTCAACAAACCAACAGTACCCAGAGTGGTCAAAGTTAGCTTTTTGCAAGTGAAGGTTGCGATATACAGTCCGAACCCCCATCGACGCTATGAGTGTCAGAAATATGGTCATCATGAAATATGGTCATCATGAAGACCGCTACTCAAAAATGCCATGTATGTGGCCGATGCGGAGACCATTCTCACCAGGATTCTCAATGTAGAGCCACTCCGCATTGTGTCAACTGTGGAATGGAGCACCACGCCAATTCCAAGGATTGTGATACCTGGAAACAGGAGAAAGAAATACAGAGGGTAAAATACACATCTAACAGCCCCTATCCAGAGGCCAGAAAAATTGTACAGGCGAAAACGTCCCTTCCTGGCCCATCCTTCTGCACTGTAGTGAAAAACAATCCCAAAACAACCAGGGACGCTCAGACACAGACAGATCCACCCGATTCAACATCAAGCTGTAAAACACCCCATTACCAAGCACAGAAAAACACGGCATCTACTCAGACAACTGTCAATAATACCCTACCACCAAGGAATAAAAGCAAATCTCAAGTAAATAGGCAGCAAAAGGGGTCAGATGACTCCATTAAACTCTATAACAGGTTTGCAGACATTGAGAGCATGGATGCAGAAGAAACTGCTCCATGTTCTCAAGGTGACTCCAGACCTACCAACAAAAAGATCATCCCCGTACTTCCTCCAGAGAAATAACCACACAGATTGTCTCCGCGAAAGGTCTAACATAGCTTCACAATCTCCACTCTAAACTTATAATGAAGAACACCATCATACAATGGAACTGTCGAGGATTTAAAGCCAATTACAGTGATATTCTTCTGCTTTTAAACGAATATGATCATGCAGTACTATGCCTTCAGGATACATTTTTAAAAGATAGCAGAGGTGGGCAAACTTTCCAGTGCAAGGGCCGCATACACAAATTTACAACTTTAGCGGGCCGCATAGTTCATTAAGTAAAATAATTAATATTTGAAATAGCAAAAACAAAAGGTTTTTCTAAATAACATCATAATTAATTTTCAGTTGTTAATTTGTTGTTAATATTTGAAAACTTAAACATCAAAAGAAGCACGTTTACTTGATAAACAGAGTAACCTAAACAGTCAGTGCGAATGATGCAGCTGATCACATTCATTGACCAGTTTGTCAAAATTTGGTGACAAGTTGCTCGTGCTGATCTTTAAAACTGAGTGAAGATTTGAATCTGTGAGAAGCGATCTGTTCTTTGACTTGTTAACTTTCATAGTAGAGAAAGTCTGCTCACAAATGTAGGTTGACGCTAACAACACAAACATCTTTCTGGCAAATTCTTTCAGATTTTGAAACTTTCCTGGGTGTAGAGAAGCATAAAATTCAATCAGGGGTTTGGTTTCACATGTTCTTTTTAAGGAATTGTCGGCCTGCAAATCAATCAGTTCCATCTGCAGTTTTTCAGTGGCTGTTTAAATGTCAAAAGCAAAGGGTGAGCTGAGCAGGTCGAACTGTTGTTCCATTGCCTTGAAATCAGCAAACCTCCAGATAAATTCTTCTCTTAAACCCGTGATCTGACAACTGTACTTGTCTGATAATGCTTGTGAAACCGTCTGCGTCTTCAAAAGAGGAAAATGAGCAAAGTTCTGCTCATTCAGCTGCGTGGCAAAAAAGTTTAAGCCCCATTTGAAAGGATTTCACTTCCACGTACAATTCATGAGCAAATACACCTTTTCCTTGAAGTTTAGTGTTCAGCTCATTCAATTGTTGCATTATGTCCACAGCAAATGCAAAATCACAAATCCATTCTTCACTCTGCATTTGTTTTGAAAAGTCACAAGAGATATCTTTCATAGAAACAAACATGAGAATCTCTGCTTTGAGGTCCCACACCATCTTTAGTATTTTTCCCATGCTTAACCAGCAGACATTTGTGTGGTACAGCACATCAGTGAAATCAGCTTCCATATCTTCCAACAGGCTTCGGAACTGCCTGTGTTTCAGTCCCCTTGCTCTTATTGCATTCACTGCACACACGACTGGATCCACAACATGCTTAAGATTTAAAGAAGACTTACAGAGGCTTTCTTGATGTTAGATGCTATGAAAGGACAGTACACTGTGCAGTGGGAAATCTTTAATTTTATCATTCATTAACTTCACAAGGCCGGAATGTTCACCTGTGAGTGAAAGAGCCCCATCAGTTGTAATACTTGCCATTTTATCTAAGCTTAATCCAGATCTGATTAAACTGTTAATGATACTGTTGTACAAATCTTTCCCAGTACGAGTGTCTTTGAGAGACTCCATAGATGACAAATCCTCTGTAATGTCAAAGTTTGCATCAATTCCTCTGATAAAAATAAGCAACTGTGCAGTATCCTGAATATCAGTACTCTCATCCAAAGCAATAGAAAACCACTGAAAACTATCACTGGCCTTTAACAATTGTTCTTGAAGATTCACTGCAATTGCGTCTATGCAACGAACAATAGTTCTTCGTGCTAATGACATGTCTTCTACTTTTGACTTGGCTTCAGGACACACAACACTGACAGTATCAATAATACAATCTTTAATAAATTCTGCTTCCGAAAATGGTGTTTTGCTTTGCGATTTTGTTGGCCAACACGAAACTTGCCTTTGTTGCATTCTCTTGTAAAGATGAAGTTTTCACAAACACAGCTTCCTGTTGTTTCAGTTTTTTTTAGCAGATCAGTTGCTTTCTTTTGCAGTTCTTGTTTTGATATATTTTTTTTAAAGTTACCGTGCTTAGTTTGAAAGTGATGTTTGAAATTGAACTCCTTGAAAACGGCAATAGTGTCTTGACAAATCAAACACACAGCTTTAACTCCAACATCAGTAAAGAAATACTTGTCAGTCCACTCCTTGTTAAACGCACGGCATTCATCTTCAATTTTTCGCTTTCTAGATATCCTCGAACAACTCATTTTGGGTAAACTTTGGCAGATAATGAAAGCTTTTTTAAATGATCGATACGGAACTGTCAATCCCGGTAAATTCTTCACTTCAACAATTTCGCGTTAACTGCGAGTCACTCGTCTGCCATGGCAGGTGAATACACTGTTCAAAAAATCTTTTTGGCGCGTAAGCGCGCTGGTTCCGATCACACAGTCAAGACACACTGACGACGCACTGAGCCAATCACGAGCGTGTGAACAGTGAAAGACAACGCATGCGCGCGCGCACCTCGATCGACCCACCCGGTGGGAAAAAATCATAGATATATGAATAGAATGCGAAACAAGCCAAACAAGGTTCTATTGAAATTTCTATGGCTTTTCCCACTGGGTGGGTATTTGCCATCGCGTGGTTACATTTCTCTCAAAATTAGAAAGAAATTTTACCCTTGAGAAAATTAAATAGCGTGAACATAGGACTTGTTCCTAGGCCGCATGAAAACCCTTGGCGGGCCGTAGTTTGCCCACCCCTGCAATGATAACATCACAGTTAAAAATTACTCTCTGTTTAACACCTACTTACAGAATGTTGACAGAGCCTCAGGACGAATTTCTGTTGCTGTGAACAATAGACCCCTCATAGCGTCATCCTTTTAAACACAAACGCAAGCCATTGTGGTGAGTGTCACTCTACGTTGAATGATTACCTTTTCTTCTATTTACAACCCACCAAACACCAACCTACTACCAAATGAATCAGACACTCTTGTTCAACAACTTCCTGCGCCATTTGTTATACTCGGGGATTTTAAATGCCCATAACATTTTATGGGGTCCAAATCATATAGGTGACAATGGCCACAAAGTAGAAGACTTCATTTGTAGACACGATTTGTGTCTATATAACACCAGATCTCTGAGGTCCTTACACTCAGGAACGGGTACATACACGTGTATCGACTTGACAATTTGTTCTCCTTCGCTACTTTTGGATTATAATTGGAAGGTCGATGATAACCTTCACAGCAGTGATCACTTTCCAATCTAACTTGAAAATATTAACTCTACAATTCATGACGCAATTCCACAATGGAATTTAAAGAAAGCCGACTGGGCCAAGTTTGAAACACTTTGTACAGCTAGGCTTAACAGGGATACCGTTCTAAACGACAATGACTCTGTTCTATATTTTACTTCTTTTTTCATTGAGACTGCAGGAGAATCCATTCCCAAGTCCTCACCGAACTGTAAAAGAACCCCAAAACCGTGGTTCACCAAAGAATGTAAAGAAACCATTAGACAACGCCGAGAAGCACTGAACAAATTTATTAATGGTCCAACGTCCGAAAATTAAACTAAGTACCGCATTATTGGGGCCAAAGCTAGCCGCACGATGAAAGAAAGTAAAAGAGCGTCATGGGAAAAAAAGTGTTTCAACTTTAAATTCTCGTTCCTCTACAAAGAAGTTTGGGACACGATCCGCAAAATAAATGGAAAGGGAAAACACAATTCTTTCCGACATCTGAAACTAAATAACAACAATTTCAATTCCAAACATGAAATAGTTAATACACTTGCTCATAGTTTCTCTAAAAATTCCTCATCGTCTAATTCTTCCGAAGCTTTCCGAAGATTAAAAGCTCAAAAAGAAAAATCACGGTAGAAATTTACATCGAATAATTCTAAAAGTTATAAGTCAACTGTTTTCACTGTTGGAGCTTATGGAACTGACGAGATAAATAACCAATTTTTGAAACATGTAGTGGAATCATCATTAACAGTTATTCTGGAAATCTTCAATGATTTATGGATTACTGGTAATGTACCAAAAATTTGGAAAGAAGCTACAGTAATACCAATTCCCAAACCAGGTAAAGATAGCGCAGATCCTACCAACTATAGGCCTTTTGCACTGACGGGCTGTGTGTGCAAAACAATGGAACGAATGATCAATTCTCGGCTTGTATGGTATTTGGAAAGCCATAATAAAGAACAGCATCATGCAATGGAATTGTCGAGGACTTAAACTGCTTTTAAACGAACATGATCCTGCAGTACTATGTCTGCAGGAAACATTTTTAAAAGACACAGACAACACCACACTTAAAAACTACTCCTCTTATAACATCTTCTCCAAAACTGGTGATAGGGCCTCAGGAGGAGTTTCTGTTATTGTAAACAACAGGGCTACTCACAGCGTTATTTCCTTGAACACAGATTTACAAGCAGTTGCTGTAAGCGTCACCCTTCATCGAGTGATTACCTTTTGTTCTATTTATATACCACCAAACACCAAATGATTTAGACAAACTTGTTAAACAACTGCGTATTCCCATTGTTCTACATGGGGATTTTAATGCCCATAACATTTTATGGGGATCAAACCATATAAGCGACAGGGGCAAAAAGGTTGAAGATTTCATTACTAGACATGACTTGTGTCTATATAATACCAAATCACCGACATATTTATACCCAGGAACGGGTACATATACGTGTATCGATTTGACGATTTGTTCTCCTTCGCTGCTTTTGGATTATAATTCGAAGGTCGCTGATAACCTTCACAGCAGTGATCACTTTCCAATCTCCCTTGAAAATATTAACTCTACAATTGATGACGCAGTTCCACAATGGAATTTAAAGAAGGCCGACTGGGCCAAATTTGAAACACTTTGTACAGCTAGGCTTAATAGGAATACCGTCCTAAACGACAATGACCCTATTCGACAATTTACTTCCGTCTTAATTGAGATTGCAGGGGAATCCATTCCTAAGTCTTCACCGAACTGTAAAAGAACCCAAAAACCGTGGTTCACCAAAGAGTGTAAAGAACTATTAGACAACGCCGAGAAGCACCGAAAATATTTAATAATCGTCCAACGCCCGAAAATTTAACTAAGTACCGAATTGTTCGGGCCAAAGCTCGCCGCACGATTAAAGAAAGTAAAAAAGCATCATGGAAAAAATATGTTTCAAAATCAATGGAAAGGGAAAACAATTCTTTTCGACATCTGAAACTAAATAACACCAATTTCAATACCAAACATGAAATAGCTAATATACTTGCTGATAGTTTCTCTAAAAATTCATCATCGTCTAATTATTCAGAAGCTTTCCGTAGATTAAAAGCTCAAAAAGAAAAGACACGGTTGAAATTCGCATCGAACAACTCGGAAAGTTATAATCAACCGTTTTCATTGTTGGAGTTCATGGAATCTTTGAATAAGGCCCATGATACATCTGCTGGGCTTGACGATATATATTACCAGTTTTTGAAACGCCTTCCAGAACCATCATTATCAGTTCTTCTGGAAATCTTCAATAATGTATGGATCACTGGTAATGTACAAAAAATTTGGAAAGAAGCAACAATAATACCAATTCCCAAACTAGGCAAAGATAGCGCAGATCCTATCAACTATAGACCCATATCACTGACTAGCTGCGTATGCAAAACAATGGAACGAATGATCAGTTCTCCGCTTGTATGGTATTTGGAAAGCAACAATTTAATATCTCCTTTCCAAAGTGGCTTTCGGTGTAGCCGTAGCACCAATGATCATCTGGTTAGACTGGAAACCTTTATTTGCGACGCTTTTATCAAGAAAGAATATTTAGTAGCGGTTTTCTTTGACTTGGAAAAGGCCTATGATACAACATGGAAGTACGGGATACTAAATGACCTGCAAGATCTAGGTCTAAAAGGCCGTCTGCCCTCTTTCATATCAAACTTTCTCTCAGACAAGGAATTCAAGGAACGAGTGGGCTCCGCCCTCTCTGATATGCACGATCACGAGATGGGTGTTCTCCAGGGCAGTTGTTGTAGGGTTTAACGCCATTTTTCAGCACTAGAGATACATAGCGGCCAGTAGAATTGGTGGAGGAAGAACCCTGGAAAACCCCGGGAAGAACCACCGACCCACGAGAAGCTACTGGCAGGCTTTCTCACGTGCCCACCTTAGCCGAGCCTGAGATTCGAACTCACGCAGACAGAGGTGAGATGGCAGTGATCCATAAGGGTGAGAGCTTTAGACCACTCGGCCACTCAGGGCCCCAAATTAAGATCAATCCCTCTGAACCCTGCTTTTTCGGCTGTTTTTCAACCCAAATACAAAACCTTATATGACAATAAACCAAACGCCACACCTACCTTTGGCATTAGAATATTACCATGTCTTGACAGTACGAAAATTGATCTTTCAAAAATTCAGAAAACGTCCGTCTCCGAAACACCTCCCTGGCTACTTCAACAACCAAAAGTACTTTTTGCGTTACACGATGGAAAAATATCGGAGACAAACCCTTCCATCTTCCACAATTCTTATCATGAACTCCTCACCCAATTTGAAAATTATACAAGAATATATACTGATGGATCAAAAGAGGAGGAAAAAGCTGCTGCAGCCTTCGTTAGTGGAAAACACACAAGAAAAGTTCGCTTGCCAAATGGTACATCAATTTTTTCAGCCGAAATCAGAGCAATAGACCTTGCTTTGCAATATATTGAAAGCAAGCGTGTTTTAAACAGCATCATCTTCTCCGATTAACTATCAGTACTTCAGTCACTACATAACAGAAAACTGGAGAACCCATTATTAGCCAATATTCTCCTCAAAGATACTGAGCTGAGTACCTCCCACAATATAGTATACTGTTGGTTACCCAGCCATATTGGCATTTAAGGTAATGACAAAGCAGACCGCGCTGCTAAAATGGCTCTATCACTGGAACCATCTGATTTCAAAATACCGTATACTTATTTTAAACGTAGTATCAAAGAATGTTTACGTCAGAAATGGCAGGCATCATGGAATGATGCCGTGAATAACAAACTTCAGGCCATCAAGCCAACCCTAGGAGAATGGACTCCTTCCTACAGAGCGGTCCGTAGAGAGGAGGTAGTCATTGCAAGAATTCAAATTGGTCATTCTTATTTAACCCACTCCTACATACTAAAAGGAGAAGACCCACCAGAGTGCATATCTTGCAATGAACCATTCACCGTTAAGCACTTTATGTTGAAATGTTTCGACCTCCAACTTACGCGTGATCATTATTACAATGTGCATGACATTAGGGAGCTCTTTGATACAGTTAGCGTTTTTTATATTATAGACTTCCTGAAGGAAGTAAACATTTATCATAAGCTATAGCGTTTATGCTATCACCTTGAACAGTTTTATGTTCTATATATACCGTCGCTAAAGTTTAATTACCTTTCATCTGTTTTCGTTGTTATACATCATTTGCACTCCCCGTTGATCGGGAAACTTTATTTATTTATCACCGTTACCATTTTATCGTTTTACTTTGAACTGTTTGGTTTCGTATCGCTGGTCGATACGAAACCCTTTACCAGTTTTAAATGATGAAAGATATAACCTTTTGTATGGCGCTAAATAGCCTAACAGTGCTGGTGCGCCGTAAAAATCCAACCAACCAACCAACCAATCATTGTTCCGAGGATGAAAAGAACGTCTGTTGAGACATTTATCCGGGATAAAAATAGTGTGGTGATTTTGAGATCGGTATGGTTGGATACAATGTTTATATTTAGTTGAGTGTAATTTAATGAGGTCAGTCTTCAGCTACAACGTAAAAGGTATAGTGGAACATGGACTCTGGCGAGGAGGGAGATATCGAGGAAGCTGTCTTGGCAACAAAGCTTGAAGATAATCTGTGGAAACTCCAATTTATGTACGGTGCTAAAAAGAACACAATGAATCGTATCTTGTTTGGAGGCATCAACCAACCTCATTATCACCGATTTATAATGCAGATTACGCTGTAGGGTCTCGACAATAGACCTTGCCCTGAAATGTGTCTCTGAACATAATATTTGGAAGCGGAATGCAAAATGGCGCCAATACCTCCTCAGAAATATCTGGTTTGGGGAAATGTGTATATCCAGCTAAATTTTATGGCAAGTAACATTTTCTGGAGTTCTTCCCCTTTTAGTGGACTGCCCTCTCTTGATGGCCTATACTCATCGTATGCTGAAATTTCGAGAATGCCAGAGTATTTTTCAGCCTTAATATTCTTCTTCGGGGATAGTTTCCAAGGCCGTTGTGTATTCCATTTACATTAAAGTGATGTAACTGAAATTTCACCAGCCTTCCTTTTCTCTGTGATGTCGATAAGGCATACAACAAAGAAGCAATGTGATCACATGACTCCCCTTGCACAAGACAAACATCACGTTAATATTTTAGCAGTATCAAGTTTGCAGAGTTATTCCAGACTGAGATATTGTGATAGATCATGTATGTAGCTGAGTCTATATCGTTTGTGTTTATTCGCTGCTCGTTCATTTCTCTTTTTCTTAGCAATTTTTTTAAATGCATTAGGTAAGAGTTGCTGCCTGCAGATATAAGTAGTGAATTGCAAGTCTTTACACTGCTGACAATGTGTTACACAATGATTTATGATGATCTTGCTCCTCCAAAATATCCTTGCTGGTTGTAATAGACTTCAAAGAGTCTTCGCACTTGTTTCTACAGTATGTATGCGACAAGGTGATTGAGGGCACATTTTTGTCAACAGACGCCTAGGACAATGATTCTGCGTTGCTTTCAACTCCAAACTGTGAGGATGGGATGTTTTCTTAATATTTTACATGTTCAAGAATATGTCTGAATATAAATGAGGACTTGACGATATATCTGTGAAAGACAATCCAGCCAAAATGCAAACCTACCAGTATGTGCTTGCATGGCAAATGATACTTGTGGCAGTCAGGACGTGTACATGATTGCATATCTCCACTTCCGTTCATAATATCATGTGAATAACAGCTGATCAGCGCATTGCTCCAAGAACATAACGTTGGTTTGTTTTTAGGAACAGAAGTATATCGGGTGAATACCGACGATATTGTTCCATGTTCCGAATATTATTCTCCATGTACATGGTAGAAATATTATACAGAGTTTTCGAAATAGTATAAATATATATTTATAAATGCAACCAGAATTTGTACTTATGTAGTTTAAGATTTATATCCTGTTCCAAGTGTAAAACTTCAAAACTGCATTCCGATCTTCAAAACATGAAAGATTGGATTCCAAACATAGAATGGTTGATGAGTTAATGCATCATGCATAGTAAATATACAAACATTCTGCAGAACTACTACAGTTCTGCGGCCTGACAAATCAAGATTTAGATTAACCCAGGTAATAAAATGCTTATTTATTATAGTGCACATAATATGGAGAGTAAACCATTGTGGCGCATACAAACGTACACAGCCAAAGCATAATAAAATTGATGATGATAAAAAATACAGGAGAGCAATAAGTAGTTTCCTATGTTTTCCATTCGCTTATGATTGGCTTGGGACAGCTGGGCCTGGGTAAGATAAACATAAAAATCTGTCACAAACCACAGGGGTTCGTATCGTTAATTATAATTTACCTGTCATACATGTACTATAGAATAACAACAAGGGAGGACACTTCTCTCCTTTCTCGCGCGACCTATTTAAGAATAAACTGATATTTCTAGCTTTGCAAAGCTTAATAAATTTGGTACCAATTTTTAGCTCAGTCATTCGACTGTGTATTCCTATCCAAAGTTTGACTTAATATCGTACCTTTAAGGAATGCCAGTAAAACCCCGCTGAATGGAATACTGTCCTCACACTGGTTAAAAGAAAATGACGTCTGGCATTTATTTATAACTTATTTTCAGTTGGCCAATGAGAAAGCAGTATTCCATTCAGCGCGTTGTTCTTGCATTTTAAGAGGGCGCGATCAGGGCCTTGTCGAGCAGTAGCGTGGGAAAATGGTCTGGCATTTCTTAAAGGTAGGATAATAAGCCAAACTTCGGATACGCATACAAAGTCGAATGTCTGAGTTAAATATCGGTACCAAATTTATTCCGTTACGCGAAATGTAGTTTGAAATATCGGCGTTATTTTTAAGTAGGCCGCGCGAGAAAGGAGAGAAGTGTTCTCCCTTGCAGTTACTGTATAGTACATGTACCAGAGGTAAATTATAAGCAAGGACACCAGCCCCTATGTCACAAACCTGATCTTGGGATTTCCATTGCGCTAAAATAATAGATGCAAGAAAATATATACTTAATAATTGCCAAAGAAGCCCGTACCTTGTACAAATTATTCTTGCTGATTGGTGTTTTTGTGTTTCATGTAAAGACTCCACTTGTCAAGTCGTGTGACCACTTCCAATACATACAAAGGCGTAAAACATTTCTTCAAAATTAAGTCATGTAAAAACATAATTGCCTCTCATTTTTGGTCCCACTGAGCGAATTGACAAATGTAAAATGATCTGTACACCTCACCTCTCACCATAAAAAATATGAATTAATTATTAAAGTTGTAATTTTGCCACCTTTTTATGAAATGTAAGACCCAAATGTAATTTTGTACCATTGAATACAAAACAATGTTTTCTATACTCACCGCTTGCGAATCTTCCCATGTATTTGATGATACTTACTTGATAAAGAATGTCTTGTGCAGCATCAAATTTTGACCGCTAGTCAGCTCTACTTGATCAAGTTGACTAAATAGAAATGGGACCCTCTTTGGATGAATTGGTTGTTGAACATCAGTGTGCATGTCAGTGTGGAAAATGATTTCCCTATCATTAATCTTCTCCATGTTTGTGAAAATTACTCTTAGAAAATATTTAACATGCAAGATTTTTAATCTTCCTCTGGCAAGATTATTGTACTGTCGGAATTAAAATTGCTTCACAATATGCTGGTAAGGTAAGTAGGCAGATCTTTCACTTCAAGGATGTTCAATCAGATCGTATGCAAGTGGCTTAGTCTGAAATGTACAGCTTGTCCTCATATTAACTTCCGAATTATACAGTAACCTAATACCGCCGGGGTCTTGGCATTTGCCAAAAAGTGCTGGGGTTGGTGGCTTTAATTATATCTACTTGGAAATATATAACTTGTTGAAAAATGTGCACCAAATATGAGTGGTTTTAGTATTTTGATTTTTAATAAAGTATCATTATGTCATGACTTAAATCTACCTTGGGACAAGCAGTTTTTCAGATATGAAAGTTGTTGATTTCGTTTTTCTAAAATATGTGTATGACTATAATTAGGAGTCCATTAGACAGGGGAAGTTCAGTATTTGACCTAAAAATGTAACAAATATAAATTGGTATAAACAGATACCTATATCATTATTAGCTGTCATGTCAAAGCTTCTCGTCATTTAATATAGGAATGCTCTATGGCAAAATTGACAAATGCTTATTATCGATTAATGATTAAGTTTCTCGCATGTTTTACTTGGAAAAAGAGGACCTTTTCTCTACCATTATGTTATAAGAAGTTCATTTTCGTGGGTTTTGCTGCAGGTAAACCTAAAAGAAATGAAACTAACTTCCTCTGCAGAAACAAACCCACACAAGTTGTCAAGACTGATTCAAATATGCAGTTTTGTCACTAGAAATATTAATGCAATATAGAGTAATTTTCCTCAAATAAATATTAAGGCACCAACATACTTAAGTCTTCACTGAGTAACCTGAAATATGTAAACACGACACTGCTTTTTTCAAATATGTAGGCGTATTTTGAACAACAATGCAAGGTTGTCAAAAAAAAAAGATACCTGCATTAATAATCAAACATTGTATCCATATATTCGGGTAAGTTTGTCATTACTGATGATGTCATATTATCATGTGAATTTAGGTACATTGATGCACGAATTGTGCATTTCAGTCGCTAGGTCAGATTCCAACAGCATGGCCGTTTTGGATTGACTGATCGATTGCAATGTCCACCAATCCATGTTTTGTTTAACAAAATATTTACTCGTGCCAACCTTGTATACAGTCTTATTTCAGAAGAGTTATAGGGACTTGCAAAGACTTTGTACTATAAAGATGGAGATTGAAAAAAGAGAAAGGTAATAGATCAAAATATTTGAAACAAATTTTATCTAAAAAAAAAATTTGATGTAAAGCAATTTCATGGTATATCAAGGTTGGAACCGAGAATTCTAACTGTAAATTCTCATTACATAAGCAGACGAACCATTGCATGCGAATTTCGATTTAGATATTTGGACTTTGATATGAAACCACTTATTTCAAAATATAAACTTTGCGCACATATTTTACAAATAGGCTGAGTCTTGTTGGAAGTAGGAATTTGTTTCTAATTACAGGTATATTTCTGTGGTTAAAACTGATTATGTAAATTGGTCAAGAGAATAACTCGTGATATATCATCGTGAGAAAATATTGAATCAATCCGTACTGAATTTGTATTTTCTTTTGGATATTGCTTTTTATCCCGCTTCAGTCGAAAACCTTGTAGCTTGTAGATCTGGAAATCTCCACCTCATCCAATCATTCGATGCGATGGATGAGGATTCTTTGGAAGAGGACCCCTGCCTGTAAAGTGAAACAACGTATAAAATGACCTGGTCTGCAAAAGGTTTAATGGGAATAGCCTTCCATTTACTACACCACAAGACCCATTTTTTCCAAACTAAGTTGTGAAGGAACACTTAGTAGCGGTTTTCTTTGATTTGGAAAAGGCCTATGACACAACGTGGAAGTACGGAATACTAAATGACCTGCACGATCTGGGTCTAAAAGGCCGACTGCCCTCTTTCATATCAAACTTCCTCTCAGACAGGGAATTCAAGGTACGAGTGGACTCCACCCTCTCTGATATGCACGATCAAGAGATGGGTGTGCCCCTGGGCAGTATTTTACCTGTAACGCTTTTCAACATAAAAATTAATAGGATCACCAAATGTCTGACTCCCGGTGTGGATTGCTCCCTATATGTTGATGACTTTTTAATACGTTACCGATCCAAGCACACGCATACAGTTGAAAGACAACTACAACAAAATGTCAACAAGATTCAAAATTGGACCAATACTAATGGTTTCAAATTCTCGAAATCAAAAACTATGTCTGCATTTCTGTCAGTTACGAAGACATCATGATGAACCTAAACTCACGCCGGACGGAACATTTATTCCAGTTGTAGAGGAAGCAAAATTTTTAGGTATTATCTTCGACAGAAAACTGACTTTTATTCCACACCTGAAGAATTTGAAAGCTAAATGCTTGAAGTCTCTAGATTTACTTAAAGTAGTAGCGCACACTGACTGGAGTGCTGATAGAAAAGTCATACTCAGCTTATACAGAACATTTATTTGCTCGAAACTAGACTATGGTTACGTTTTCTATGGTTCAGGTAGAAAGTCCTATTTGAAGATGCTTGACCCAATTCATCATCAGGGAACAAGACTTGCTCTGGGAGCAATTAAGACATCCCCGTGTGAAAGCCTACTCGTTGAAGCGAACGAACCACCTTTATTACAGCGTAGAGAAATGCTTTCCGCACAGTATGCTCTCAAATTAAGATCATATCCTCTGAACCCTGCTTTTTCGGCTATTTTTGAACCCAAATATAAAACCTTATATGACAATAAACCAAACGTCATACCTACCTTTGGCATTAGAATATTAGCATGCCTTGACAGTACCAAAATTGATCTTTCAAAAATGTAGAAAACGTCCGTCAGAAAACACCTCACTGGCTACTTCAACAACCAAAAGTACTTTTCACATTACACGATGGAAAAAAATCGGAGACAAACCCTTCCATCTTCCACTCCTCTTACCATGAACTCCTCACCCAATTTGAAAATTATACAAGAATATATACTGATGGATCAAACGATGAGGAAAAGGCTGCTGCAGCCTTCGTTAGTGGAAAACACACAACAAACGTTCGCTTGCCAAATGGTACATCAATTTTCTCAGCCGAAATCAGAGCAATAAACCTTGCCTTGCAATATATTGAAAACAAGCGTATTTTAAACAGCATCATCTTCTCCGATTCACTATCAGTACTTCAGTCACTACATAAAAGAAAACTGGAGAATCCATTATTAGCCAATATTCTCCTCAAACATACTGAGCTGAGTACCTCCCACAATAGAGTATACTGTTGGTTACCCAGCCATATTGGAATTAAAGGAAATGACAAAACAGACCGCGCTGCTAAAATGGCCCTATCACTGGAACCATCTGATTTTAAAATACCGTATACTGATTTTAAACGTAGTATCAAAGAATGTTTACGTCAGAAATGGGAAGCATCATGGAATGATGCCGTGAATAACAAACTTCATGCCATCAAGCCAACCCTAGGAGAATGGACTCCTTCCTACAGAGCGGTCCGTAGGGAGGAGGTAGTCATTGCAAGAATTCGAATTGGTCATACTTATTTAACCCACTCCTACATACTAAAAGGAGAAGACTCACCAGAGTGCATATCTTGCAATGAGCCATTCTTATATTATAGACTTCCTGAAGGAAGTAAATATTTATCATAAGCTATAGCTTGTATGCTATCACCTTGAACAGTTTTATGTGCTATATATACCGTCGTTAGATTTTAATTACCTTTCATCTGTTTTCGTTGTCATACATCATTTGCACTCCCCGTTGATCGGGAAACTTTATTTATCACCGTTACCATTTTATCGTTTTACCTTAAACTGTTTGGTTTCGTATCGCTGGTCTATAGGAAACCTTTTACCACTTTTAAATGATGAAAGATATAACCTTTGTATGGCGCTAAATAGCCTCATAGTGCTTGTGCGCCGTAAAAATTCAACCAACCAACTTTCCAGAACCATCATTAACAGTTCTACTGGAAATCTTCAATGATTTATGGATTACTGGTAATGTAGCAAACATTTCGAAAGAAGCTGCAGTAATACCAATTCCCAAACCAGGTAAAGATAGCGCAGATCCTATTAACTATCGACCCATTGCACTAAGGAGCTGTGTGTTCAGAACAACGGAACGAATGATCAGTTCTCGGCTTGTATGGTACTTGGAAACCAACAATTTAATATCGCCTTTCCGAAGTGGCTGTCGTTATAGTCGTGGCGCCATTTGATCATCTGGTTAGACTGGAAGCATTTATTCGCGACACTTTTATTAAGAAGGAACACTTAGTAGTGGTTTTCTTTGACTTAGAAGAGGCCTATGACACGACATGGAAGTAGGATACTGAATGACCTGGACGAGGTGGGTATAAAAGGCCGTCTGTCCTATTTCATATCAAACTTTCAGTTTTCAAGGTACGAGTGGGCTCCAACCTGATATGCACGAAGAAGAGATGGGTGTGCCCGAGGGCTGTATTTTATCTGTGACACTTTTCAACATCAAAATCAATAGCCTCACCAAATGTCTGACTCCTGGTGTGGATTGCTCCTTATACGTTGATGGTTGATGATCTAGTATTTTATCGATCAAAGCACATGCATACAATTGAAAGACAACTGCAGCAAAATATCAACAAGATCAAAAATTGGGCCAGTACTAACGGTTTCAAATTCTCGAAATCAAAGACCTTTATGTATGCATTTCTGTCAGTTACGAAGTCATGATGATGAACCTAAACTCACGCTGGACGGAACACCTATTCCAGTTGTTGAGGAAACAAAGTTTTCAGGTATTTTCTTCGACAGAAAACTTACTTTCATTCCACTTCCAAAGAATTTGAAAGCTATATGTTTGAAATCTCTAGATCTAATTAATGTCACACTGACTGGGGTGCTGATAGAAAAGTCATCCTCAATTTATATAGAACATTTATTCGCTCCAAACTAGACTATGGTTGCGTTATTTATGGTTCAGCTAGGAAGTCCTATTTGAAGATACTTGACCGAATTCATCATCAAGGAATACGACTCGCTCTAGGGGCATTTAAGACATCCCCGTGTGAAAGCCTTCGCGTTGAAGCGAACGAACCACCTTATCGCGTCGTAGGAAAATGCTTTCCGCACAGTATGCTCTCAAATTAAGATCAAACCATCTGAACCCTGCTTTTTCGGCTGTTTTTCAACCCAAATACAAAAGCTTATACGAAAATAAACCAAACGCCACGCCTACCTTTGGTATTAGAATATCATCCAGCCTTAACAGTACCAAAATCGATCTTTCAAAAATTCATAAAACATCCATCTCGGAAACACCTCCCGGGCTACTTAAACAACCAAAAGTACTTTTTACGTTACAAGATGGAAAAAAATCGGAGACAAACCCTCCATCTTCCACAAGTCTTATCATGAACTCTTCACCCAATTTGAAAACTACACAAGAATTTATACTGATGGATCAAAGGATGAGGAAAAGGCTGCTGCAGCCTTCGTTAGTGGCAAACACAACAAAAGTTTGCTTACCAAATGGTAAAATTGGTTCAGCCGATATCAGAGCAATAGACCTTGCTCTGCAGGATATCGAAAACAAACGTATTTTAAACAGCATCATTCAACTGTTTCGTCAGAAAGCTTTAGACGAAACAGCTCTGCAAACTCTGAAAGATTTTAAGGCCCTGATTAAAAGTCCATCACCACCACCACCACCCCAGCGGTCAAGACAGACGCAGTCCCACGGATGCGTGAGGACGAAGAGGCATGAGAAGTCTTTCAAACGCAACCAGCAGCTCCCATCCCTAGTAAGATTGCAGCGTCCTTCCCCTACACCCCAACGAGAACTTTAAGCTTGGATTAAAAAGATGATGTCCACTCCTCCTTCGACGGAATCAAAAAGAAAGAAGGGAAACCAGAAGTGAAGAAAGAAAAGAAGACCAAAGCCAACCCATTACTACCACTACCACTACCCTCGACTTCTACCCCCGTGGCACACAGGACACGAAAAGCCGTTTCCAAACCACTCCATCGTCCAATCCAGAGTAGCATCCGTGAAGTGGGGGTGATTTATTAACAAAGTTCTCTTGGAGAATGTGTTAGCCAGCATTTACAAAGATCCATCCCATTCTGCAGGTTACGGAGGAGTTCAGAAATTGTATTGTACTGCCAAAACCCGACTCAAACGTGTCCGTTTGCCTCAAGTACAACGATGGTTACAAGAACAAGCCACGTACACCTTACACAAACCCATTCGACGAAAATTTTTCCAGAAGTCGCATTCGAGTGGAGGGCATCGATCATCAATGGCGAGCCGATTTAGCCGATGTCTCTCATTTGGCCACCTACAATCGTGGCTACAAATATTTGTTTTGTCATCGACGTCTTTTCCAAATTTGCCTGGGTCGTGCCATTGACTTCCAAATCGAGCACTGAGTTAAAGCGAGCCCTCAAACTGGTGTTGAAAGAAAGTGGTCGTCACTCTCTTCGATGGCAAACCGACAAAGACACCGAATTTCTGAACCAAGCTTTCCAGAAAGAACTGAAGAAACGAGACATTCATTTTTCACCAAAATCAAATAAATTTGGAAAAGGTCTATGACACAACGTGGAAGTACAGAATACTAAATGACCTGCACGACCTGGGTCTAAAAGGCCGACTGCCCTCTTTCATATCAAACTTCCTTTCAGACAGGGAATTCAAGGTACGAGTGGACTCCACCCTCTCTGATATGCACGATCAAGAGATGGGTGTTCCCCAGGGCAGTATTTTATCTGTGACGCTTTTCAACATAAAAATTAATAGGATCACCAAATGTCTGACTCCTGGTGTGGATTGTTCCCTATATGTTGATGACTTTTTAATATGTTACCGATCCAAGCACATGCATACAATTGAAAGACAACTACAGCAAAATATTAACAAGATTCAAAATTGGGCCAATACTAACGGTTTCAAATTCTCGAAATCAAAAACTGTATGTATGCATTTCTGTCAGTTACGAAGACATCATGATGAACCTAAACTCACGCTGGACAGAACACCTATTCCAGTTGTTGAAGAAGCAAAATTTATAGGTATTATCTTCGACAGAAAACTGACTTTTATTCCACACCTGAAGAATTTGAAAGCTAAATGCTTGAAGTCTCTAGATTTACTTAAAGTAGTAGCGCACACTGACTGGAGTGCTGATAGAAAAGTCATACTCAATTTATATAGAACATTTATTCGCTCGAGACTAGACTATGGTTACGTTGTCTATGGTTCAGCTAGGAAGTCCTATTTGAAGATGCTTGACCTAATTCATAATCAGGGATAAGACTTGCCCTGGGAGCATTTAAGACATCGCCGTGTGAAAGCCTACTCGTTGAAGCGAACGAACCACCTTTATCACAACGTAGAGAAATGCTTTCCTCACAGTATGCTCTCAAATTAAGATCAAACCATCTGAACCCTGCTTTTTCGGCTGTTTTTCAACCCAAATATAAAACCTTATATGACAATAAACCAAACGTCACACTTGCCTTTGGCATTAGCATACTACCATGCCTTGACGGTACCAAAATTGATCTTTCAAAAATTCAGAAAACGTCCGTCTCCGAAACACCTCCCTGGCTACTTCAACCAAAAGTGTTTTTCACTTTACACGATGGAAAAAAATCGGAGACAAACCCTTCCATCTTCCACAACTCTTACCATGAACTCCTCACCCAATTTGAAAATTATACAAGAATGTATACTGATGGATCAAAAGATGAGGAAAAGGCTGCTGCAGCCTTCGTTAGTGGAAAACACAACAAAAGTTCGCTTGCCAAATGGTACATCAATTTTCTCAGCCGAAATCAGAGCAATAGACCTTGCCTTGCAATGTGTTGAAAGCAAGCGTATTTTAAACAGCATCATCTTCTCCGATTCACTATCAATACTTCAGTCACTACATAACAGAAAACTGGAGAATCCATTATTAGCCAATATTCTCCTCAAACATCCTAAGCTGAGTACCTCCCACAATATAGTATACTGTTGGTTACCCAGCCATATTGGAATTAAAGGTAATGACAAAGCAGACCGCGCTGCTAAAATGGCCCTATCACTAGAACCATCTGATTTTAAAATACCGTATACTGATTTTAAACGTAGTATCAAAGAATGTTTACGTCAGAAATGGCAGGCATCATGGAATGATGCCGTGAATAACAAACTTCATGCCATCAAGCCAACCCTAGGAGAATGGACTCCTTCCTACAGAGCGGTCCGTAGGGAAGAGGTAGTCATTGCAAGAATTCGAATTGGTCATACTTATTTAACCCACTCCTACATAACTAAAAGGAGAAGACCCACCAGAGTGCTTATCTTGCAATGAACCATTCACCGTTAAGCACTTTATGTTGGAGTGTTTCGACCTTCAGCTTACGCGTAATCATTATTACAATGTGCATGACATTAGGGAGCTCTTTGATACAGTTAGCGTTTCTTATATTATAGACTTCCTGAAGAAAGTAAACATTTATCATAAGCTATAGGTTTTATGCTATCACCTTGAACAGTTTTATGTGCTATATATACCGTCGCTAGATTTTAAATACCTTTCTCTGTTTTCGTTGTCATACATCATTTGCACTCCCCGTTGATCGGGAAACTTTATTTGTCACCGTTACCATTTTATCTTTTTACCTTCAACTGTTTGGTTTCGTATCGCTGGTCGATACGAAACCTTTTACCACTTTCAAATGATGAAAGATATAACATTTTGTATGGCGCTAAATAGCCTCATAGTGCTGATGCGCCGTAAAAATTCAACTAACCAACAATTTTTCACCACCGGTAATACCGAAACCAAAGCCAGCATCGTGGAACATTTTCAACGCACCTTGAAAGAAAGCATGTGGAAATAATTTACGCATCAGCATGCTCTCAGGTACATCGATGTCTTGCCGCACCTGGTCAAAGCGTACAACCAATCTTAACATCGGATGTGCTCCATAAGAAGTGACTCTCGACAACGAGGTGGCGGTCTTTGAGCGCCTGTTTGATACGTCCCCAACTGTGGCTGTCCCCAAAATTGGTGGAATATTGAGGACGGGAGATTGGGTGCGCATTGGCAAAACCAAACGCACTTTCGACAAAGGTTACTTACCCACCTCGACCACCGAATTGTTTCGTGTCACTTTACGAGTGCGGGGCCGTCATCCTACTGTCTATAAATTGGAAGACATGAACGGGGAAGTGTTAAAAGGAACATTCTACTTGCCCGAGTTACAACGCGTGACCAAAAAAGAAGGCGAAGTGTACGAGATCGAAAGCATTCTCGAACGAAGAACCCGTAAAGTAGGAAAACGAGGTGTCAAAGTACGTTGGAAAGGACATCCTCCCAGTTTTGATTCTTGGATCGACGCTTCGCAAGTCATCGACTATAAAAAGAAGTGACCACCATGCCATTCAACACAGCCTCAGCCACCACCACAGTAGTGACCACTCCTTAACCGAGTTCTTATGTGCAAGATCTACAAAAGCAATTCTTGTGGGTGTGGTGTGGAGAACGTGTAACTTAAACGCAAATCGTCCTTTTCTGCCAGATGTTTGTGGTGTATTGTGCCATCGGTGCTGCCATTGCCAATTTGAGTCTGCAACAGGGAAACAAACAATTGTGGACCATTTTGCTGAGCAGTTGTATCGGTTACCTTCTTTCCAATCCTTCCCTGAAATACTATTCTAGCAGGAACAACGGGAGCCTTGCGTCCAACGTGAGTCACTCTCCCAACAGTCAGCACCCCAACAACAATAACATCAATCCTCTTTTGGACACTTTAACCTCCAGCGACCCCTCAGACAGCAGAACTCTGAAATTATGATTAACCAGTTTTACTTAATGTTACCCAGTGACAGTTCCATGGATGTGTTTCTCAACAACACATGCTAGGAAACGTAGTGTACATCAATGGCCCAATGACCTTCCTCAGTGGAAGTTTAACATTATTTCACAACGTTGTCAACCTTGTCAAAAATAGTTTGTTTGAAAAATTGTTATTTGATATTATATGAATTGTTTTATTGTTAGTTGATGGTTATTTGTTAAATAAAATATGTTGTGTTTTGAAAATATGTCTGTCGTTTGTTTTCAAAAAAAAACTTGTGACTATACATGCTATTTGACTTCTCTCTATCCCTCACCATGAAATCAGCTATAATAGCGTTCCGACACTAAAACCAGTAGGGATGATTTCTATCGCGTTCGCGTTTGAGCCATATAAAACGGGATAGTCTCCAGTCTGACCAGCGAAGACAGCAGCGAGCAAACATTAACAATGGAGCTAGCGATGGAGATACTAATTCCCGCCCAATCGTTGAATGCGATAAAAGGTCTCGGCCTTGATACCGACACCGGCTGGAGTTTAAGAGCTCAACAGAAGAGAACTTTATTCTTAATTTGGGAGAAAAAAATTGGAAAAAAGGGCCAGGAGTCGAAGAGGGGGAAGAAAGCACCGACAGGGGGAGCATATTATGCAGACCCAATCTGAGAGCAGCCCACCTAAGTCGACCCACAAAGAAAACAATACCCAGCAGTCGACCGAGCCAAATAATGAGATACAAGGGGCCCAGACACTGGTCGAAACTGCCCACGCTTCACCGGACCGTGCTCCGGGAAAACAAAAACGACAGAAACAGAAGACTTTTGCGAGCATAGCAGCCCATACTCCTAAAAAGACACCACCTAAATCGCAAAAGGTAACTGGTGGGTCTCTAACCACTGACACAGTTGCAGCAGACCTAGAAATGTCTTCGTCAAATGACAATAGTGAGGATGAAGAAACTGAAACTATAGGAACAGAGGTAATAGGGGAGGAAAAGGAAGAGGAAACTGACCCAAACAGGGAAGAGTTCAGAACCAAGGAAATAGAAGCAGCGCTGGATGATATAAAAACAAGCAGGTCACTTCATCAACGCTGTTAAATACCTTGCATGGAGAACACAAGAGACATACAAGCCAAGACCTGCGCAATGGCATTTTGGGGTAAGGATCCTTTCCCAATACTATCAGGAAGCCTAACGACATTATCCTATGCACAATCTAGTGGAAGCTGCTACCTACTTGTGTGCAGTGCATGGTTACAAGGCATTCCCGGAACAGACCAGGAAAGACACACGAACTGCGGAGGAAATTAGAGACAGAGAAGACCGCCGCAGAACCTTCGACTAACATGCCATAACAGCTCTTTTTAGGGCTCAAATTGCCTATTTAGTATAAAGGGATTCCATTTTGGCTTATTCCTAATATTGACACAAAACAGTTACGGTCCCTTTGACATTTATAATAGTAAATTAATAGGGACTACTATTATGTACACTATGGTACTAGATTAAAATTCAACAGCCAGGAGATAGGAAAATTTTTATAACTGCTTCAAAATTGCACTAATTCGACAGGTGACTTACACGCTATTGGTCTTAGGGACTGTCCATTAGTACAACTGGACTGAATTTGATTAATTAAGTGCGGCCTAGCGTTTCAAGTGCGTCACCGTGCACCCCTCTCCCAGGGCCCTTTTCCTCTCCGTTTAAGTAAACAGTGCGACCATCGCACATTAAAGCGGGGTTGTAGTGGCACCATTTCTACAACCCCGACCAATTAAAAATCCTGACACCCAGGAATTAACGAGTCGCAAAAGTGCTAGTATACGCAAGCGACTATAATTTTATTCATTCATTCAGTCTGACCATCCATGGTTGACTCGTTCACCTATGAAGATGCCTTTAAGACTATGCAAGCTGAATGAAGTCTATGTGAATTTAGATCGTGTCTGGCAAAACCTGATACCCACGCCTGATGAGATAGAGAATGTCAGGATGTTTAATATAGCCCAAGACCCGATAGAAGAGGTATTCAGAGATGTAATCAAGAAGGAGCCAGAAGAATGGACGGAGAAGTACAGACTTAAGAAACAGCAGAGAGAACAGCAACAGCAGCAGGAGCCAGACAGAGGTTTTTTGGACTGCCATGTAGACACGAAAGAGTTCTTCTCCATCCGAAGAAACAGACCCTATCCTGTAGGAAAGCCTGCAGCCAGACGGGGACGCAATCTTAGACGATAAAAGATTGCCATCACCCCGTCAACACAACATCCCTTTTCTGAGCTACCCCCAACCATCTAGAAAAGAGATACTAGTCAAATTGTCAAACTGTTTCTCTGTCTTTATGTGTTTGTCTGTAGGTTAAAAAATAGAAGTGTATGTGTTTGTAAATAAAAAATAGAAGTGTACCTATCAACACTTCGTTTCTCTGACTTGTCAGATAGTGTATGTTTGTAGGTAAAAAGTCAACGTGTTTCTTTTAGGTCCGCGCGTTCCATGTTTTTTGGTTATGATGTGGGTTTTGTGAGTTATACAAACAACGGAGCCAGTAAAGGGACACCATCATCAAACCCTCCAACAGGAAAAGGATAACGTACAAAAACAACACCCGGACACGACCATTCACACAACTAAGAACGAGTCAGGAAATAGAAGAGCGGACGCAGCAACAATAAACTCAACCACCCCAGCATCGATACCGAAAAAGAGGAAAGCAAAGAATACAACAACAACAGCAATACAACAGACGGATACCAAAAGAAGAAAAACAATCATTCGCAACAGCCAAAACCCGGGTCCTTCCAAGCTCTTGGCACAAGAGCAAAAACAAAAACATGGCGAACCAGAAACCCATATGGGGGACGGACAACCACAACAACAACAAAAGCAAACAAGGCCCAAAAATTATACCCTCGAACACCCACCTACAACAACCTACGAAAACCATAGCCAAACAAGCAAGTGAAAACACCCACTTAAAGGACTACCCAACATCAAGACAACTACTAAGACCACTAAAGGAGACCAAAAAAGCAAAAGCAACACCAAGGCAAACAACACTTACAACAACTCTAACATCGACGATCCAAAAAACAAGGATAGAAACAACTACATCATCCTGCTTACTTAACACTTTATATTACCAGCCTTAACGTCAACTTCAAGAAATTATTGACAGAAACACTGGCAGCAACATTACAAAAACATCAAAATGGCAACTTCAAAATAATACGACCACGGGCGAACTACATCATCATATGGTGCGACACAAAAATCCAAATGACCCAATACCAGAAAATCACCCGCATTGATGGAGTACAAGTTACAATCAAACCACACCGAAAGAACTCGACACCAACAAACCAAAACCAAAACCACCCCCAACTACACCAAAACCAAGCCGACCCACAACTGACTCGAGCAACCCAGACAGCAGCTACGCAAACTCCCGACCAAAAAGGATCAAAACAACAATCGACGATAACCTTATAGCAATGGAACTGCAGAGGACTGCAGGCAAACCACGCAGAACTAGTAGCAACATTAAACGATACTGTCGACAAACCAGATATAATATGCCTGCAAGAAACAATGATAACGACAAACATCAACAAATTACCAAAAATTAACGAATATGAAATCAACTTTTACAAACACAGGCCACAGGGATGCCGGGGAGGAGGACTAGCAACCTATATACATAATTCGATCCCGGAAGTAGGGGAAATTATAAGCGACGTCAGCACTGAAAACAATCATGTAGAATACCAAGGTATACGAATTAAAATAGGAAACAGACAATCGACATATACAACATCTGTGACCCACCTACCCACAACACGAACTCGACACACTACCTTCAACAGATCCTGCAACGAAAAATCAAGAACAGCACAGTATGCGGAGATTTTAACGCCCATAACATACAGTGGGGAGGCAAACACACGGACACCAGAGGAAAAAGGATGGACAAATTTGCAAGGAAAAATAAACTAATTACACTAAACACATGAACACCCACAAGAATAGACACAGCTACAGGAAAACTGACAGCACTTGACCTCACATTATCAACACCAAATATGGCACACATTACTGACTGGGAAGTGCTGAACCAGAGTACCATGGGAAGCGACCACTTCCCGATACAAATAACCATACATATCCATCGCCCGACAGAGCAACAACGAGGACCTCAAAAATGGAAAACTGATCAAGCAGATTGGAACCAATTCCAGGCCATACTCAGCAATAAGGACATCAGAGAACTACAAAACAGAGACATCAACAAATACTACAATAATATAACAGAAGCCATCAACGAAGCGGCACAGGACACCATACCTAAAACAAGGGGGAGAACAAATAAACGACCGCTATGCTGGTGGACCAACGAATGCAAGGAAGCAATACAGGAAAAGAAAAAGGCCCTAAATCGATTCAAACGCACCGAACTATCCGAAGACCTAGACATATATAAACAACACGAAGGCAAGGTCAAAGCAACCCTCCGAGAGGCCAAACAAACATCATGGAGAGAATACTGCTCCACACTCTCCAACCGTACAAAAACCAAAGAGGTGTGGACAAATATCAAAGCAATAAGGGGCACCTCAATTAATTCAACACCAAAATTAACGGGAACACAAACAGACCAGGAACGTACAGAAAAACTAGCGCAACACTTTGCCCACGCCAGCAGCAATCTGAATCACACACCAAGATTCATGGCACAAAAACAACTACTCGAGGATAAATACCCACACTTATTCACGGATCAAAGCACAGAAGATACCAGCAACAACTCCCCACTAAATGACGACTTCACGATATTTGAATGGAAAAGAGCCCTCCAGAACAAGAAATCTACAGCACCAGGCGAGGACAACCTAGGATACATCATCTATAAACAACTGCCAACCAATATGCAACAGATCATAATCCACATGCTAAACCAAATATGGAAAACGGGCAAAATACCGACACAGTGGAAACAAGCAATTGTCATCCCGATCCCAAAACCCGGAAAAGACCCTAAACTTGTCACATCGTACCGACCGATATCCCTCACCAACACAATTTGTAAGATAATGGAAACAATGGTCACCAATAGGATAAAACATCACATGGACACGCACAACCTCCTAACAGAAAACCAGAGCGGTTTCCAAAACAAAAAATCCACAATCGACCAACTTATACGATTAGAAGCAGACGTAAAGCTGGCCTTCAATGCAAAGAATAAAACCAACTGACACCTCATAGCAATATTCTTGGACCTGGAAAAAGCATTCGACCTAGTATGGACAAAAGGACTCGTCACCAAACTAAACCAATTCGGAATCAACGGGAGGATGCACCGGTGGATCGCGAACTTCCTGACAGGACGGCAAACCAAAATTAGAATAGGAGACAAACTATCAACTACATACATACTGGACAACGGCACACCACAAGGAAGCGTAATAAGCCCCACACTTTTCAACATTATGGTCAACACGCTCAGCACCTACATCGACGACAACATCTCCCTATCACAATTCCCAGACAACAGCGGAATCTGGAGAGCAGGCAACCCCAACAACTCAACCTACATCAACCAACTGCAAAAGAACCTGGATTCAATAACCAACTGGGCCACGAACTGGGGGTTCAAAATATCCAGTGACAAAACCGTTGGGATACTTTTTACACCACCGAACAAACGGACACCCAAATATCCACAACGTTACCTTCAAGGAACGCTAATTAAATTCGTCAAACACACCTACTTCTTGGGCATGACACTGGATGAACATCTCACCTGGAAAACCACATTACAGACCTCATCAACAACTGCAAGAAAGACCTCAACTTTCTACGACATCTAAAAGGGACAACTTGGGGAGCAGATCAACAAACACTGCTCATGTTATACAAAGCTCTCATCAGATCAAAACTCAACTACGGATGCCAAATATATGACTCGGCAAACAAGACCATCTTACAAAAGCTAGACAGCATTCAGTACAAAGCGCTCAAACTATGCACGGGACAACTACCAAATACATCGATCGAAGAACTCCAAATACTAACGGGCGACCTCCCTCTACACATCAGGAGAGAACAGATCCTGCGATATGCCATCAGAAACTCCATACATCCAGAGAACAACCCAACCGGAACAGCATTCAAGAACTGTAACTATATTCAGAGTGAAACTTGTACCAAACCCTCCAGCCCGCAAGAGAGCCCACATATTATAAGAATAAATGCGCCTCACTGGAATCCAAGCCGAACAACGTCAATTCTCTGACCCCACACCATGGAGAAACAATGAACCCTCAGTCAACCTCGTTATGAAAACATTGGACAAAAAACAACACAACCCCTGGAAACTTCTGACCTCAATTAACCAACTCCTGGAAAACCAATACGGTCCTTACACCAAGATCTACACAGATGGATCAAACTCACAAGAATTAAACAGAACGGCAGCAGCAGTAGTGGTGCCCGAGCTCAACCAGACGATAGAAGTCAGGCTTCCAGACGGATGCTCCATACACAGTGCGGAATTCTGGGCCATAAGACAAGCATTGACCTGGATCAAAAGCCAAAGCAACAACAAACAATATGTCATCATCACGGACTCGCTAAGTGTACTACAATCAATAGAAACAGGATCATCAAGGAGCAGGAGCAACATGCTAGAGGAAACACTACACACCCTACGACAACTGGAATTAAACCAGTTCAAGATCGAATTCCTATGGGTACCCTCTCACATTAACCTAACAGGAAACGACAAAGCAGACCTAGCGGCCAAACAAAGTATCCAACTCAGCGAAATTCAACACATACCCTACAGCGTGCAAGAACTATATAGCGAAGTCCGACAACGAACCAACGAAAAGTGGCAACTTCAATGGGACAACTAGACCAAGGGCAGACAACTTTACCAAATACAGAAATACACAACCAGAACCATCAAGACACCAAAACTCTACAACCAGACGAATTAAGAGTAATCAACAGACTCAAAAACAGGGAAAACACTATTACGGACCAGCCTCGGGAAATACACCACGAATCCTCAAAACAACAACCTAAATTGCCCACATTGCACAGAACTTGAAACACTAGACCACATCTTCAACAACTGCAGGGAATACCAAGCTCCAAGGAATCAATTTAAGGAATACCAACAACGCATCGGCTCACCGGACAGATACCCGGACACTCTGAATCCAAAAAGAAACAAGAACTTGGAAATGACATACAACAACATCATCCGATTCCTCAAGACAATCAACAAGTTCCAAGACATATAGACTCAGCCGACAACTAACAACAGGGCAAAACGACCAAGACAGCGAACAAGCGGACCGACAACAACGCAAAACAACCAAAACAAAAACCAAACCAGCCAACCAAACCAAATACAAACAGACAATGACCAGAAACCAGAACAGAATATTTGGCGCATAAAAAGGAAGTAAACACATAATATCGTAACATAAAAACATAATCATCAAGGCTAGGTAGGAAGTACCATCACCAAACATATGCGAAAACCATTTAAAAACAACACAAACTCCAGATAGATCAACATTTAACACCAAAACATAAACATACAATCATGAAACAGGAACCAACAAACATTGCACACTGGCATGTGAGCATCGACCCACTTACAACCCCTATGCACCAACAAAACATAAACGGAAACTATTTTATAACAACTCGAGATAGGCTAACATATAACACCAAAACATAAACACATAATCCATCAACATAAAAACCAGCAAACATGTTGCACACAGGCATGCAGGCAACAACCCATTCACAATCCCTAAGCATGACCATACAGCATGGAACGCACATACCCAACTAACAGCATGAGCCTACCAATATAAGGTGGGAAATAAAAAAATAAAATAAAAAAGAAATAAAAAATAATAATATTGATTTTCACAATGCAAATGTATAACTGACACTCCTCCTAAAAAATGCTCTCCCACACCTCCTCGAATCGGACAAACACCAAAGCAAGGGTCAGTCCAGGAAGCTCTACCTGCTGCCCCACAAACCCCCACCCCCACGGACAAGCGGCACAATTCGGACAAACATCAAGGCAAGGGGCATGCCAGGTAGCCCTACCTGCTGCCCCACCACAACCCCTCCCCCATCGGACAAGCGCCCAGGCAGCGACAACACCCATCTCCATCCGAACAAGCAAGATAGAACAACAAAAATAAAGAAGAAACCAACCCAAGAAGGAAAATAAAGAAGCAATATGGGACAACAAAAATAAAGAAGAAACCAATCCAAGAAGGAAAATAAAGAATACAGACAACATGCAGCAAAAAGGAAAATAAAGAAGACACAAATTATACGCCACGGGAGGCTATCATCAATCAATAGATAGAAACAGGAAAATGTACAGAGAAAAGATGTACATTGCCACGCAATCACAATTAGCCACTTCAGAAGACGTACATTGCCACCCATCAACAACTTGCCAATTTGAAACGAACAACTTGCCAATTCGAAAAGATATAAATAACTAACCAACACAATTTGCCAGACAAACATCAAAGCAAGGGGCAGTCCAGGCCGCACTATCTGCTGCCTCACAAACCCCCCACCAACCCCACCGGACAAGCATAACATACCTCGGACAAACGTAGCATACCCCGGACAAGCGTTCGGACACCACCGGACAAGCATAGCATACCCCGGACAAGCGTACGGACAATAATAAAGGCAAGTGGCAGGCCAGGGAGGCCTACCTGCTGCCACACAAACCCCCATCCCCACCGGACAAGCATAGCATACCCAAGTACGGACAAACTCAAAGGCAAGGGGCAGTCCAGGAAGCTCTACCTGCTGCCCCACAAAACCCTACCGGACAAGCACAGCGAATCCATATCGAGCGGCAATTAATCCTCGCAAGAAGGAGGTATTGCAGAGCACAGCTCGACATGGACAACCAAGGGTCTTCAATTTGGCTCATGAAGTCCCGACACAAACCAACCATGATCCTTTCGAGCCTCGTCAAAAAAAGAAAAAAAAAATATCCAAACACATTCACCAATTACGGATAATTATTAGGAAGGGCACACCTCCCTCCAGATTGGGAAAGAATTTCGGAAAACGGACACGTACACTATGTACACAAAATTCAAATTTAATCTATACCCAACACACCAAATTCATAACTCAACAAACCTTGATAAATTACACAGGTGACTTACACAATACTGGCATAGCGCAGTCCACTAGCACAACTGGACTATATTTGACACTAAAACCGGCCCTGCCGTTGGGCCGGGGCGCCTTGTGGCTGGTATTGGTTGTGTCTTGGATGGCTGTCCCCTTGGCCCTTTCGTGCCGTTTCTGCGCTGCTTCCCTTCCGGGTCTCTTTCCGCCTCTGCCTCGTTACGGACGTGTCTGCTCGCTGCTGGGTATGTGAACTGAAAGCAAACTAGGGGGTTATGATGGCACCATACTCATATCCCCCAGGAGGACGTGAGGGCACAATACTCACACTTCGAAGGGCCCAGCCTAGGGCTCTGAGAGGCAGTGGTGGCACCATGCCCACACCTCCGAGGGCCCAGCCTAGGGCTATAACCAGAAGCGAAGCACAGAGTGCATATGCGACTATAATCCTTCAGTCAGTCAGTCAGTTTTGTGAGTTTTGTTGTAACGGGTGTTTTCCTTCACGTACGCGCTTTAGACGTATAAAGTGTTGCGTTCGTCAGTCAGTCGTAGTCGCGGTTAGACAAGCCAGCAGGGCAGACCAGTGATGGAGACAGAAACGGCTACAGGATGCGCGGTGCCGAACAGGCTACCAGCTATCGCTGTTATACCTATTCCTGCCTTACGGGCTCTCAAGGCCCTAGGTAGAGCTCTAGTTACAGGCTGGAGCTTAAGGACAAGACCAAAACGTACTCTTATTGGTGTGGGACAGCAAAATCGAGGAATCAGCCGGAACAGAATATAATGATATTTGGAAGTCGGCAAAGACTAGGAGAAACAGGAAAAGAGCGAAGAGTAGGAGGGAGACGCGAAAAGCTTCTACTAACCACTCATCGATCATCCGAGTTCATCCAGCCATGTCGCCGATTTTAAACTCTCATTACCAGCCAGGCGATACAACGTTGGATTCCCACGACCCACCCACTCGGCAGCATGACAAGAAGGACGTGGAAGCTAAAACGGTTATCACCATTTCAGACTCCGCCTCAGCTTCTGAGCAGGACGCAAAAGAAACTGAGGTAACAACACAAGAAACGGAGGAAGAAGTGAAAGAGGAGGGTGCCAACAATGAGGGCGAAGAGACAGGAGCTTACACAGCGTTATACCCAATTAGGAATTGAGGAAACCCTATATAGCGAAAAAAAGGTCTACAACTATGCCTGTGCGGTGAAATACGTGGCTTGGCGAACCTTGAAGGTGAAAAATCCCAGACCGCAACAGTGGCAATTTGGGCAGAGCATCCTCTTGGACTACTACGGAAAAGCGTACTGCGAGACCCCATTTGGCACCCTTATTAATACCGCCACTGAGATAGGCAACCTATATGGGTTTGAGGCAATACCCGACGGAACCTACGAAGAAATAGGGACTGCGACCAAGATATGTAAAGACGAAATTTGCCGGTAAACCTTCTGGCTGCCGACATAACAGCCCTTTTTAGGGCTCCTAAATTGCCTATTATTGCAGGGATTCCAATTTAGCTTGGAATCCCAATTTGATCAAACCAGCAGCAGAGAGGGTGAATCCTACAATTATTTTTCGAGCAAATATATTTAAGCATGAAAATCATACTAAATAAGGCATAAAAATTTAGGGTCAATAACGCTAAACCAGAACCTCTAACCGACTTGAGATTCTCTCACTGTAGTATCGCATCGGGGGTTAGTTTACGCTGTTACTTCGCCGTTGACACCTGTGTTTGTAAATGTTATGCGTATTCGTTTATGTACTCATGCGCGTAATTTTTGTCAGTCCACCCTCTCTGCTGCTGTAATTAACTAAATATTTTATCAAGTCCGTTACGATATCTTGACCTAGGATCATGTATATTTATTGTGACAAATCCAAACGGGGTAGCTTGTGCTTTTGAAAAGAAGTTTTTGAACTTTATCATATCCATGTCCCCTGAACACCAAGCATAATAAATATTTTTCAGCGTATGATTATCAACTCCGATAAACACAACTAAAATATTGCAGTTGTCTCTGATTACTTTAGGTATTTGCGTATATCTTTGAGTAACATAAATCAAGTCTGTGTTTTTATGTCTACCTCGAGAAAATATCCGAGCTGATTTGATTGTTTGTCCAGCATAATATCATCGTAAACTACTAAATTATTAATAAGTCCATCAAGGTCATCAACAGATGGCGCTTCATCAATACTGGTAATAAAATCAATAATATCATTACTGTCTTCATCCAGCAACTTTGCATTTTCATTAAAATCTTTAAGTACTTCATAACATCGTTGATCATCTACAGATGGTGCCACTAAATATAACTTATCCCACTAGAGCCATCTCATTATCAAATTAAGCAATAATTGCGTCATACTACTTCCAGATGGCCCAAATATTATCATCCTGATAGAATTCGGTAGCGCTGGGTGATGCTTCACTGGCTCTTGTTTTCGTGTCGCTGAGAAGTCTATTATATCCATAATAATAAGTAATATGAATCTATATTGTGTTCGATGCAAGGCACCCACCCCTACCATTGGTGGGACCAGTGGATTAATAACAATGATAACAAAAAATACCAAATGCGCACTTACAGGTAAGTGTGAAAAGTGTGATACAAACAAATACAGATTTATCTCCCGTGATAAAATCTCGGACAATTCTACGAAAACAGGTGGTGATATCGCTACTTCGTTGGGAAAATTACCAGGGGTTCCGTGGGCGAAGTATCCCGGAGAAAAACATTTACACGGATACAATTATTGTGGTCCTGAAACTCGACTTGATATCCGACTTGACGAACGAGATCAACCAAGACCAGGAGAGTATCCAATAAATAAGATTGATCGAGCGTGTCATGTTCATGATGTTGCCTATAAAAGCAAGGATTTACAACAACGACATATTTTAGTGAAATCTGCTATGAAGGGTAAACTAATGCTAGGGACTGGTAATTAATTATATAACTATTATAATGGAATCTGTTTATTATAGCCCAATAGGATATTGGAAGGGCAGAGCGGCGATTAGTAAACTTGCTGAAGCAGCAAAAGTCTCACGACAGGAAATATGGCAAATATATCTACACCACCTAAACAAATTCAGTACGCGTATTTTGATGTCAGCGTTCCCAATGAAGTTCGTCAAGCAGACATTTTGTTTTTACCACATGATACTATTAAAACACGTAGACGTCAATCACGCACATACAAATACGTGTTGACTGTCGTTGACGTTGCAAGTAGATATAAAGAAGCAGAACCACTATCAACAAAAACTGCATCTGTAGTTGCATCTGCGTTCGAACAAATTTATCAACGACAACCCTTGCAATGGCCACAGTTGCTACAAGTTGATCATGGCAAAGAATTTCTTGGTACAGTATCATCGCTGATGAAGCAACATAATGTTAAAATCAGACGAGGACACACTACAATTCATCGTGATCAGGCAATAGTTGAACGATTTAATCGAGCACTTCCTGAGCGGTTATTTGGATACCAGTATGCAAAAGAAATAATTCAAGTAGATACGAGATCTCACGAATAGGTTGCAAGATTACCAAAATGTGATAGTTGCGTTAAATAATGAAATTACTGGTGCAACTTCTATGAAACCCACCGTCGCGATCACAGAAAAATATACACCTGTACAACGACGTGACTTTTCAAAACAGCCAGTGTTAGGTAATGTGACTGTCAGATATTTATATGAACCCGATGAACTTGAAGGGGGTAAAAAAAGAGCAACTGATCCTATCTGGAGTGTGACTACACATAAAATTTCTAGCGTGGTTAGATCCACTGGTAGACCCGCTATCTACAGTCTAGATTCAACTGCTCCTCAACGTGGATTTGTTGGTGAACAATTACAACTAATTCCTGATGACACACAAGTACCACCGCGTTCACTTTTGTAAACTGGCACCCCTACGTCGATCACATTCAAGACAGGTCAGCATCACATTTTCGCGTGTGTGACCAAGACTACTATTAATTCTGTCTACGGTGAACTGTCTTGTATTATTATTCGAATATTCCCATAGCATATTACAGTTGCAACTTGCACAATGATTATTCTGTCGTTGTTTTAGTGCCATAATAAATTCAGCGTTGATATCAAAGTCGCGATTATTTTTTTGTCATATTGCTTATAACCAAATAGTTGTTTTCTTATTACGCCAACATCTTCGGTGTCGCTAGCAGTTTGATTATTATTTTCTGTAAAATTCATAATAACCCTGTGCAGTTAAGATATTCTTCTGACTCGAGGCACTGCAAGATAAACTAAATTTGACCATTCGGTTCTATCATCGACAATCCAGATATTTGTATCAGTAATAGTTAGTCCTTGTGACGAATGAATCGTTATAGCGTATCCTAATTTCCATGGAGTTTTATCCATGCTCAACGCGCTCTCAACAACATCAACATCAACCAAAACAATATCATTTAATACAAGATTTTGTTTTTCATTTGTTCCTGGAATTTCAACTTCAATATTCTGTCGTCGAGTATCTGCTGGGCGATAACACAATGGTACAGGTAGATTTGAAAATTTTTCTTTATGTAACAAAAATAAATTCTCTTGCAATTCATCACGAACTATCTTTCTACTTGCAACTATTTAATCATTTGGTATCCACAAATTCCAAAAATCGTTCACAGGAGTTTCCGGAATTATTTCATGCATTATATCACATTGTATTCTATCTGGCTGTAGTCTGATTAATCTTTTAAATTCTTTCAGGTATCATCAATAGCTCTATGATCATTGGTTAACTCCTCATAGTAATCCACAAACGTTTTTAACCATTCGTGCGGAGACTGCCCAACAAAAGGTTGCGGTTGACCATTATCACAGCAGTATTTTTTGTCAGTAACCAATCAAGAAATATTTTTAATGTTTCTTACGACACCGTACAAATTTCATCCCAGATGATAATCCGGGGTATATATTTTTCACCCATTCGCTCAGGTGTCCACGTATCCCCGCACCATATGAAGAAACCATGACACGTGCATGATTTTACTCCTCGTTCATTTATTTCTCTGGATAGTCTGTGTATAGGTGTCAGCACAATCATATCAACGGAGTTCTTCAAACTCTGCCGAAATAATTCAGTGGCGTGTGTTATTTTTCCAGAACCTCCAGGCCCATTGAGATAAACGGTTTTATGTCTGGCCACAGGATCAAACACAGATGGTGCCGATGATTTTAATATTTGATTGTCATTGCTGTAATATATTTCCTTGATTTCAACGTCTGCAGATTCGGAATAGTCAAGGATATTTTCTTGTTTTATTCTCCATGATCCCCATTCACCATTACCGAGTAGCGGTTTTAGCAAATCTACATATTTTTTATTTAGATAAAATGAATCCGTAGCAACTCTGACCGCGTAACGAGGGAATCTGTTTATCATCGATAATAAATGTATGGAAACGTAAGCGAGCATCGAAGATCTTAAATGAGTGAATTGCGGTGACTCACCATCAGTATAGCTCACGATGGTACCTAATTTAGTTCCTGGTGATAAATAAGCATTACTCCGACTCACAAATGTGAGGGTTTTTTTCTGTTGTATCAGCAATTATAAAATCGAGTTCAGCATCGTCCATAATTAATCTTGTACACATTCGTTTATGGTCATATGATCCTCCTTGAGTAAACTTACCAATTATTTTCCTACCAAGATCTTTTGCAATTTTATTTTCATAATCAATCATATCGGGATTTTCATCCGGGGAATATTTCTTTTGTTGTGGTAACCAAATTTGTTTCTGTGGACGATATGATATAATGGTTTCATCCACTTTCAAGTACACTAAAATTCCAGTATCAAGCTTATATCATAATAGTACTATTGGAGCACAATATTTGTCTGAGAAATGTCTTCCAAACTAAACATAAATAATCGGATGCAGATTTTCCGCAAACTCAAATGACTCTATACAAGCAAATCCAGTTAAGTCAAAATTTGATAAGAGTCCATTTATCGCAACTCTGGTCATCTCGTGTGTGGGATGTCCAAATCGTTTAAAGTATTCAGAGCACTCTCCGTATCCAAGAAAACTTCCAGGATAACACGTTACCATATCAACCGATATATTTTTATAATCGTATTTAGTATTCCACAATCCGCCGTGTCCGTATTCGACATAACTGCGCTGGACATCAGCGAGAAATTCTAATCGTGTTGGTTTCAATGAATTTTTGTTTTGAGCAGCGTGTGCAGCAAATGATGGAACGGTAAAACAGTTACTTAGTAATTGTTCGATCCTGACATCATCGTCCGTGATAAAATCAAAGGGAGCGTATTTCCGAGCAGTATTTTTCATTTCTTCGTGGAGTGATTCTCTACGATAAATATCACCGTTAGGTCGTACAAACTGATCAACGTATCCAGATTCTGAACTTCTAAATAACCACACAGACACAGGATCACTCTTACTGATATCATTGATAACGTCAAATATATAATCGCTGTAAAACTTAACTATTCTATCTCGGTGAAATATTGTTACCGCAGATGTCCATGCATGTGCGTTATGATCAATGATCGTTATAGGGGTTCCATTTTTTTTATATATTTTGGTTTGTATAAAATCTCTCCTGTTAATGTCTTCACCGTGATCGGAAATCTTAATTCTTTTTCTAGTTTAGCAACGTCGATGATAGATGCTCTGGTATCTTTAACTGTTTCTGCCCAATTATTTATTTTTTTACGTCTTAGATCAGTTAAACCGTTTCCTCGTACTGCGTTTGTGAAATGTTCTGTAACTCGCCCAGCTACACAATTTAGCCTTGACTCTGTCAAGGAAAATTTTATTGGTTTGAGATTATTAACGCTAGGTTTATCATTCAGCGGATATATCGCATAAACAACTGCAGTTAAGGATAATACGGTTTATCAATACCAGTCAGTATTCCTGGTTTGGACTTTTTATTTAATGTAACAGTATTATTTCCAGTATGAAGCCGTACAGGGTCACGTTTATCACGGATAATCCAAATGTTGTCATCTGTCCGCACAATAAATTTTACCAGAATAAAATATCTTTGATTATCAAGATAGTTGATAATATTTCTTCCTCGTTTGTCACTCATTGTAGTATCAGCAATATTTTTGGTATCATTCATGATCTTGATTGTTGACCAAGTATGAGCCGCACCATCGTTGCGAAATTCTTTTTTAGCTTCACGGATACGATCAGTTATATCGCTATTTATCAAAGCTAGATCTTGCATCGAAAAACTAAATTTAGATTTTGGTAGTTTGTCAAGATCGAATCTTGCTCTGGAAGGTTCAATTGCGGATAATCTCTCAAATTCCTCCATGCTATAATTAAGACAAATATATCTTTAATTAAACTTTAATTATACATATAATGATACAAGCAAAGAACAAATGCAAGTGGTTAATGATAGGATTTTCTCTTCTTTGTAATAAGTAATGCGTAAATGAATTCTGTAGTTACCACATGCAAAGTTTTCGCAAAGGGAGTCTGGGACCGAATCCGTGTTTTACGATGTGGTTTTGGGGTCAGAGGAGAAACACGGTTATTTGTGCAATGCGGTGATAAAAGATACAGAGAGCTGAAACGATATTATGATAAAAAATATAACGCCTTGATATCTCCCATAAAACTGCCGAAGAGTATCTCGCTAAATTTTCAAAATAATCGTTTAGACAAACAATATTACTATATAAATGGAGCAAAATGAATTTGTCAAACATCCAATAATTACAAATTATGAAGCGTCTCGTGATGGTGTCATCAGAAACTGCAAATTAAAAAAATCAGTCGGAAATATTGATAATAAAGGTTATTTCAGATTTAATGCTGGGGGAAAAAAACGATATTCATCTCATAGGTTCATATTCGAATGTTATTATGGAATCATCGAAGACGGACTTGTAATTGATCATATTGACGGTAATAAAATTAATAATTCTTTAGGAAATTTACGAAATATTACACAGAGTCAGAATACTGCATGTGGAAATGCTGGGAGATATAAAATGTTCGAAAAGACGGCTGTGAAATCTACAAATGTAGAGACTGGTGAAGAGAGAAATTTTAATTCTATAAACGCAGCTGGTAAATATTTTGTTATCACCCTGAGTTCGGTACAGTTTGTTGCAGAAAACCAAATCATCGTATTCAAATAAATATGATCAGCGAATAAAATTTAAGTACGCTACCACTTCTGAATAAAACAAGAAAATATTGTAGTTGACGAAGCGAGATAACTCCGTCAAGAAAATCTCTCTCTGATAGATTAATTAAGCAGTTGTCTCCTTTGTACTGCGTACATGACCACACATTTATATTCAGTAATATATATGTAATCCTCAAACACTGAAGTCTGAGGAATCTATTTCATATGATCAAACACAAAAATCTCAATTCCGTGATTTTATTCTTTGACGTTGTCAAGATGATATTGAATTCCGTGATAAAATCACGGCGAACCGCGCTATAGTAGATTTCTCAGATTTCACATAAGCCGTGTGTGCGGTAGTCATTATCGATTTTTTTTTCCTAGACTGCATGCGGATAGAACTGGAATAATATCGATCCAACGCATTTACTAACACAGTTCAGTTAGCCTGAGAATACAGTATCTTAACCAAGTCAGAAATGGCAGAAATATTTAAAATTGCAGATTTTCGCGATTTATTTTATTCAGAAATCTGGAAGCATATGATAATCACAGAATCTGGTGCATATACTTATCGCCCTTGACATAGTCAAGGTGACAGAGTCAGGGCTAGGTAACTATATAATTATTTTTGAAACATATATTTATAACCGATGCTCATAATGTAGTGCTTAGCGCGTCTGACTCTCATACTAGAGGTCTTGAGTTCGAACCCCATGACTGACACTGCCGGTGGTTTGGCCCTGGGATGCCAATTTTTCTGATATAATTGGGGAAGTTCCCCTGTGTACACCTCCTCTCGCCACGTCAAACAACGTGGTGAGTGTGTTTTGCACTCGCCCGGGGTTTGGTTTGGGGGGAATGTACATGAAAAACTGGAACTTCCCCAAAATAAACAACAGGATGATGTGAGCTCGTGACCTTCTGACCTCACTGAAGGGTACCTCACACAAGGACATTCAGAAAGAATGTTCGCCAGACGAAAAAGTCTTGTAAGGTGCCTGTAGGTCATAAGAGAGACCTTAACCATGAAGAGTGCCTGTGGGCCATAAGAAAAGGTCTTCCAAATGAAAAGTGCCATAACAAAGGCACCAATGAAAGGACTCTTAAGACCTTATGGTAAAGGCTTTACTGGCAATGAAGGAACCCCATGGAATGGTAGACCAATCATCATAACTGTTGTTTATTTTTGTATTTATTATATCTTTATATATTTATATTTATATTAATTCAGAAATACATCTTTATATTTATTCAGACATAATATTTATTCAGAAATAATATTTATTCAGAAATATCTTTATATATTT